>QKYT01000102.1:131538-162952 GCA_003550305.1 Glomus cerebriforme | reverse complement strand
ATTGTAAAAACAAAAATTTGGAAAAAACACTTATTTTACCTCCCTCTCACCTTCCGTTTTCATCTTCTATATATCATTTTTGGTGTTATGTGAACGTGTATATATTTTAGACTTTGTCACGTAAAAGTTTGTTATATGATCATATATAATTTCATTGCACAATCACATATAAAAATAAATTAATTTTTGTTATACTGTTATGTATAAAAATAGATTAGATTTGTTATACTATCATGTATTAAATTTACATGTTAATTTTGTTTACGTATTTTTAATTTTAAGGGGATATTTTTAAAATATTTGATGTCATACAACATATTCCATATATTTCAAAATAAGTTTTTACTATACAAACACATTACTAAATCAAATTTATATGTCCTGTTGCGTATATAAAATACTGACTATTTTAAATTTAATTCTTTAAATAAGCAAAAAAAAATTTCACTAAGGGTAAAAATTTTCTATGTTCAATAAGCAAACTCAAATTCTACCTATTCATATATTATTTGGGATCTTATCATGCAATCTCTAAAATAGAAAGTAACTTCTAAGTAATAAAGACTATATTTATCTATTTTTCTAAGTGTTTAAGCCACAAATAGTGAATAAAGATTATAATATTTAATTTCTTATTTTTAGAGTCTTGGTCTAAAAAAAATCCTTTGTAATTTATATAATATTCTATGAATAATCTTAGATTTATAATCTATATTACTTTTAGTGATACCTATAAGAATGTACCTATATCTAAAAGTATAGTTAATAAGATAAGTCAGTTTTATAGAGACTATTAATATTATGATAAATAATTTTTAGTGAAATTAGATCATGATAACTGTTGTTAATATTAGATGATAAATGTAAAATATTAGGTAAGTTATCAAAATATAATAATATAGATAAATGAGTGGTTATATTAAGTTAAATATCTAAGAAGTTGTCAATATTATTAAAGTAAAATTTTGCTATAACATAGTAGTTTCTTTGGTATGTAAAAATTGAAAGGGAATAGTATGGTTAAAGGATGATCTACCCTTTTCATTCTATAATTCAAATGTAGTTCTATATAGTAGATATTGAAACAGAAATATTTGTTTACCAAGGTTGGTAGGCCAATTTTTGAAAGAAATTGGCAGATGAACTAAAGAATTGCTTGAAAATATAATTTATAAGTATGATATCTTATGAGCTAACATTATTAAGTATTTTTAAAGTAGAAGAATCATCTGAAGTATAATAGTAGAACCCGAACAATCTGTATATAAGTTAGATGGAAATTTCAAAATTTACTATGATCAATAAGCAAACTATTTTCAATTTTGCTAAGCAAACTCTCATTATGACTTAAGAAAATTTGACTCTGCTAAGCAAACTGTTTTGTGACTTATATATATTAAGTAAAATTTGTAGTTTTTCTATATTAAACTCAAAATTGGCATTTAAAACCTACTTTATGAGATTAAGTAAAGTTGTAGNNCAAATAAAATTACATATAATACTCAAATTTTAAAAATATATAATAGATAGTTAAGGTTCATAATTAACTTTCGTATTCTGATTTTGCATTTTTAGCAGTTTTTCTATATTAAACTTAAAATTAACAGTCAAAACCTACTTTTTGAGATTAAGTAAAGTTGTAAAAATTACACGTAATACTCAAATTTCAAAGTATATAACAGATAGCTAAAACTTACGATTAACTTTTGTATTCCGTCCAATTTTGTATTTTAGCAGTTTCTTTATATTAAACTCAAAATCGGCATTCATAACCTATTTTTTGAGATTAATTAAAATATAATATTCAAATTTTAAAAGTATACAACAGTTAAAAAATATCAAATTTTACTATAAAAAAAATATCAAAAATTGTAAAAAAGTTACTAAGTAAAATAAATGCAACTTTTAATAATTGATACAGAAATGATATTGTAAAAACAAAAATTTGGAAAAAGAAAAAAACTTATTTTTTCTCCCTCCCTTCCCCTGTTTTCAACTTCTATATATCATTTTAGTATTACACAAACACATATACATTTTAGACTTTGTCACGTAAAAGTTTATTATGCAATCATGTATAATTTTATTGCACGATCACATATAAAAATAAATTAAATTTTTGTTACACTATCACATATAAAAATAGATTAGATTTTGTTATACTGTCACATATTAAATTTACATGTTAATTTTGTTTATGTGTCTTTAATTTTAAGGGATATATTTTTAAAATATTTGACATCATATAATATATTCTGTATATTTTAAAATAAAGTTTCTGTTATGTAAATACATTACTAAGTTATCAAATTTATATGTTCTACTACATATAAAATACTGACTATTTTAAATTTAACCCTTTAAATAAGCAAAAAAAAATCTCACTAGGAGTAGAAATTTTCTATGTTCAATAAGCAAACTCAAATCCTACCTATTCATATATTGCTTGGGTTCTTATAATAGTCTATTATAGTAGAATCTAACTAAGGATTATCAGTTAGATTAGTATCAGTTGAAAATATTCTGAAAGGTATTGTATAAATAAGGTAATGAGCAGAATTCTCTGCAGATTTCTATAACTTTTTTAACACAAGTCTATTCTTTGATAATAGAATTTGATTTATTGCAGTGGTATAGATGAATAAAACAGTAATATAAGAATTTTATTTTTTGCAGTATTGTTTAAAAAATAGGTTTTATTTAATCCAATTGATACCTTTAGGAATATCTCTAATTTTTAATTTACCTATATAAAATTTGAATTGCAAGCATTGAATAGATCAGCTTCAAATTCAAATTCAATGTAAATATTAGAATTATTATCTTGTTTATATATGTTCTTCAAGTTAATAATATCTTGAAGATTGTCTTTAATGTAAAAAAAACTATGAAAAGTATTAAAGCTGTTGAATTTACTTATATATTTGTTTTTAAACTTAATATCTGATTTTTTAAAAAAAGCTGGAATAAGTTAAAGAATATTATTTAAAATGAAGATAAACTATATTTGTTTCAATAAGTTGCAAGTTTTACTACTTGAAACAGAAAAAAAATATCTTTCAATTAAATCTTGAGATCTTTAATATATTTTAAAAAATATTATAAGTAAAAGAATTCTTCTTTGAGTAAATTTCTAATAGTTTATTCTACAATATTTAAATTAATATCTGTAAGTAAGTTCAAAATTTGAATTCTCTACACAAAACTCTATCTTAATCCATTTTATAATAAGTTTTAGAAATTAGCTTCATTCTATTATTATAGTTACCATTTTTTAAAGTTAATGATAGAAGAAACTTGTTTGATATTGTCTATTATTACAAAGCTATCATATGAATATTTTAGCAAAAGAGATAGTATATGTTGTAAACAATTTGAAAATTATTCTTCTACTTTAATACTCTTTAAGTATTCCTTTTATGTCTAATGATTTTGATATTTTTGATATGAAAATCTTGATAGATAGCAATCTGTGATCTTTGTAAAGTGATTTTAGTGTTGAATATGAGTTTGAAAATAACCTTTTAAGAAAAGAAAGTATAAGGGTTAGGTAAGAAGTAAAGAAGGGATTTTATTTAAGATTTTTATAGAATAATTTGGATTAGAGTTAGAGTGATTATATTGATCAGTTGATAATACTAAAGTTACATCAGATAAGTGAATGAAAAATAATTGATTAATGATCATGTCAAGTGACTCTAATACAATTTTATTAAAAGTAAAGTTAATGATTTCTTATGAAATTGGAGGAAATAACTATTCTTTATTATCTTTGAAGGAAAATAGAGTTTCTTAAAGGAGTGGAAGTAGCTTCTAGATTTATTAATATATTAGTAGAAACTGAAGGAAATATAGAAGAGATATATATTCTATCTTTAATTTTCTCTTTAATTTTTTATCTTTTTTAATAAGTGTATTATTAGAGGATGAAATGTCTATAGGAATAGGAGTAAAAATAATATTAGTAATGTATATTGTATATTCAGTATCATTTTCTAAAAATAAAGAAGAAGATAAGTTAATAAGAGTAACTTCTATATGAAAATCATTTGAATTGATTGGTTAATCCTGCTTTACATCATTATTAGTTTAATAAGAGGAGAATCATAATAATATGAGGATCAATATTTGAAATTAATGATAATAGTGATGAATAATGTATTTTGGTATTATTATGTTACTGCTTTGATACGTCTTATTTAGCTTCATTGTTCATGTGTTGTTTAGAGAATAGGATTATTATGTCATTATTTAAAGTCATAACAATACTAAATAAGGAAGGAGATGCCTTTTTTGGCATATTAGTAACATTGTTATTGTTAGAAAGTTTGTTTATATAATTATTTAAGTCTGTTTAAAAATTTATAAAAGAAGATATATCAAAATGTTGAAAAAAATCTTTAATATTTCTGATTTCTTTTTCTTAGTTTATTTTACTGAAATGATTCTAATGAATTGTATTATCCTTCTACAATTATTAGATATTAAGAAATTTAACAAAATATTAAAAAGTACAACAAATATAAATAAATAATGCTAAATTGTTAATATTTTATTAAGTTATAGGCTATTTAGTAATTATAGAAAGATAATTTTATTACTATTCAACTTATCTTAATAAGATAATTTTAATAAGTAGTATTTTATTCTTTTATGATCATTAGATTCTCAATTTAATGAAATATAAATAAAAAATGCTAAATTATTAATATTTTATTAAGTTACAAACTATTTAGTAATTATAGAAGAATAAATTTACCACTATTTGACTTATCTTAATAAGATAATTTTAATAACCTATATTTTATCTTTCTATGATTATTAGATATTTCACAATTTAATAAAATGGCAATTTCAATATATTGAAATTTGAAATTAATTTTGATATTTTGGCAATTTTAATATGTAAAAATTATTTTGATATTTCACTATTTTGATAGTTCTTAATTTTGATATTTTAATATTTGCTTATAGAATTTTGGTAGACAACTTTATTTGTGAAATAAATAATGTGATTTTCAAAGTTAATAAATATAAAAATATGATTATAATCTGAATCAGTGATATATTCAAAAGATATTATATTACTATCAATTATCTCTTTTAATTAATCTAAAATCCATATGTAATTTATTCTGGTAAAGATATTTGAATAGTGATAGGTATATTTTTTTTTCTTAAGATTTTTTATGTAGAAAGTATCAATATAATCTAAATTTTTAAATTGGATATACAGTAAGTTTTTTACCAGAATCTTTAATGTTTTTTGTTTAGTATGATTCATTATTTTATTTGTAATTATATTAAGATTTTTTATTTAATATAATTAGTAGTTTTAAATAATGGATAAGTATTATTCATAGTAGAAAATAAGGTAATATAGATTTGTAACCATAGATTTTTAGTAAAAATATTGATAGAATTTAAGTTAGTACTGTTAACATAATACATTATATTATTTGCAAAAGATTTTTGCTTTTTAATAGAGATTCTATTTGAACTTATAATATTATTATTACTATTTCTGTGGGTTTAATAATGTATTTCTAGAAATTTATCTCTTTTGATTTAATTTGTAGCTTTTGAAATATCTTTAATTTTTTATTTACCAATATATATTGTAAAGCTACAGGTATTATAATTCAAACTTTATGTAATTAAATAAACGGTACCATTACCACTTTCATTGTGATAAACTTCTTTATTAAATAATTAAACTGAAAATTTTAATGCTTAAATATAACTTAATTTTATATAACAGGTGATATATATTAGTTATTATTTAATATAGATTAACATTTAAAATATAATATACAGTATATAAGAATACAGTCAGACCTCTATATAGTCACCTCCTATATAGTCACAACTCTTTATAAGCACCCGATTTTGAAAAACAGTTTTAAATCATATCAAATTACCCCTATACAATCACAAATCAATTATAGTCACTATCACCTCATAATTTTAAACGTACATATTATTTTTATTAATAAATAAACCTCTACATAGTCACCGTAATTTTAGTCATAAAATAATTTCAGCCAGAATTACCATATCACGTGATTAGAATTTCCTTTTTAAGAATAAATATTACATTTTTTATTGAACGGCTATCGTCAAAAATGGAAATTTCCGAATTATAATTTACTAATTTCAGCCGAAATTAAGAAATTTTTAATTTCAATACCTTTATATAAGCACACTTCTATACAGTCACCAATTTTGAGGGAACTGATTAGGTGACTATATGGAGGTCTGACTGTACTCTCTTTTTAGTCATACTATTATTTAAATATCTTTTTATAGGTGAATCTATTACTTTCTAGTATTATAAAGAAAAATCATGTAATTTAAATACTGATTTTTGATTATATTAATTATAATAATAATTTTATTAAAGACTAATGTTAAGTCAACATTATGTTTTTTAAAACTATAATAAATTTCTAATGAAAAGGGTGTTGCTTAAAAAAATGGTTACACTACCAAAATAAAATCAAAATTTCTCATTCAGTCAATTAAAAAAAAAATAAATAAATAAAAATAAAAAACAATCTGATATAGTAATTAGTTATTCAGTTTTATTGAAATTATATAGAACCATTTAATTTCTTTAAGCAATACTTTGAACTTTATGAAGAAAAAATGTGAAGTTAAAATATATAAATTTTATATGCAAATATATGTTTAAACTTTATTGGTCAAAATAAATTGGTATAGTCCAAATGTAATCATGTTCTAAATCTGACTTGAAACAATCCTATGTCCAGAATTTAAACATATTCCAAACCAAGCTAGTAAATTTTAAAATGTTTAACATCTCAAATTACCATCTAAGACTGGGTTCATTTGGGATATGGGAATATAAGGTTTTCACATGAAGAAGTTCGTAATTTTACTAGAATTGCATAAATTATCAATTTTTTATTAAATTACTTAATGCCGGTAAAGCGCCTATAATGCTGGCATAATATCGGTCAAATATTAAGAATTTTTACATAAAATGTATAGGATTGTAATAATAGTTTCGCCAAATATCATAAGTGAAACGTATTATTTCCAACGACATTTGTGGTGTGACTGTAGAGGGGACAACTGTATTTTTGTGCATCCTGATCTGATCTGATTATCATAAATTTTTTAGATAATTATAATAGATTAAAAATTTCTAAAAAATTCTTTGCTTCAAAGTTAAAAAAATGTATTCGGGTCTTACCCGGAGAATAATACCATGGGGAAAGAAAATTGTCTTGGTATGTAAAAGTTTAATACCTCAAAACTTGATAGAAAAATTGATTCTTTTAAAAATTTATTTATTCTCCAGCCATCTCGAACTATTACGACAAAAAACCATTCGAAAGCCAATGCAAGAATCATTAATGTATTCCGTAGTTTAAATAGCTCACAAAGTACAATTCCCGTATTTCCTATACTTAATCGATATCGATCCACATTATCTTCAACCTCAGCTATTGAATATAAACTTACGCATCCTCGTAGAAAACCACCACCTTTACCGAAAATCGATACACCAACACCTTCGGCCGAAGAAGCTGTTACAAATATTTTATATAATACTCCAGCACCTTCACCTTCGCCTCCAAAAAGACATATTTTAAATTGTCTTGTACAAAATGAACCTGGTGTACTTAGTAAAGTGAGTGGGATCTTGGCCGCAAGGGGGTTTAATATCGATACATTAGTTGTAGCTAGTACAGAAGCGGCTGGTTTAAGTAGAATGACAATTGTTTTACGAGGACGTGATGATGTAATTGAACAGGCTAGGAGGCAATTAGAAGATCTGGTAAGTATTTTAAGTGGTCTCTAATTATATAATTAATGGCACTTTAATGTATCTCTTTTATTATATAGGTACCGGTGTGGGCTGTTCTTGATTATACTAATACAATGATTGTTGAACGGGAATTGTTATTGGTTAAAGTATCAATTTTGGGACCCGAACATTTACATGAACAATTAAAAGCTATTAAATTTGAAGAATATGATAATGAATTTATGCTCGAGGCAGATTTAGGAACTGAGGTATTTTTAAATATTAAATATAGAATGATTCTGCAATATAATAATTTCTAATTTCTTTCATTTTAGAGTCATAATTCCGATTCTATTTTCATGGAAAGTCAAACACAACTTACCCCGTCATCTGTGTTAAGACAAAAGTTTTCCCATTTACGCGCATTAACTGAATTAGCAAAACTTTTTGGAGCTCGTGTAGTAGATGTTGCGAATGATAGCATTATTATAGAATTGACTGCTAAATCTACCAGACTTGATGCGTTTATCAAGTTGATTAAACCTTTTGGTATCCTGGAGGCAGCAAGAAGCGGTAATTATAATTAGTGACATCTTTACATTTATTTAATTTTTTTTAATGAACAAATTGGCATGATAATTTAACTAACATTCGTATTACTGTTAGGTACGATGGCACTTCCACGAACTCCACTTCATGGTCA
Organism: Glomus cerebriforme; assembly: GCA_003550305.1. Taxonomy (NCBI): domain Eukaryota; kingdom Fungi; phylum Glomeromycota; class Glomeromycetes; order Glomerales; family Glomeraceae; genus Glomus; species Glomus cerebriforme. The sequence continues at coordinate 154,472 of QKYT01000102.1, read as the reverse complement.
TGAAGATAAAGATGCGGAGGAAAGTGAAGAGAGTCTTGTAGATGCAAGCATGTTACCTCCTGGATAATAAATTCAGAAGTTGTATGATTTTTTTATTTGTCTTTCCGGGTAAAAAAAATTTCTATTAAAAAATCCAATCTTAAATTTGTATGTATATCTGTCTATATTTATTTTTATTTAAGTCGAAACCAGTACACCTGGATTTACACAACAGTAAGATATAAAGTATATAAAGTGAACAATTAAAGTAATTAAATATAAAATAAATATTCAGTATATTTCCATATATATATATATATATATTAACAAGAATAATTTTACAATTACTAATTGTAAAATGATATAATGTCCGCCAACAAAAAACATTGATTTATTGTACACACAAAACACCAACACTTCGGTAATTAAAAAGGTTCAATAATTATTTTTTGAAAAATACAAATATACGAACCTCATTGAAATAATTTTAAATAAATAAAAGAATGAACTATAAAAGAAATAGACACTGGAAAAAATGTAAATAAAAAGAAGGTAAAAAATTTTTTTTTTAAAAATTTGTCATACTATTAATATAAAAGTCCTCATCTTCTCCTAATATATTCACATTTGAATTTATTTTATTTTGTTGATTTGATTGTTCATTTGTCATAACTAATGTAGATTCATCCTCTTCATCTTCTTCATCGCCATCCATCGCTTCAGCTTCTTGTTCTTCAAGAAGTCGAAGCTCTTTTATCATACGTTCAAAGTCTCCACTTGTAGATACATGTTCTAAGAAAGGATGCTAAAAAAAAATAATATAAGTACATAATAGTAATTTATTATATGAAACTTCTTTATTTAATGTTAAATTCACCTTGAGCAATTCTTCTCCCGACTTTCGTTTTTTGGCATCAATCTCTGTACATTCTGCAAGGAATTCTTTAAATGTATCAGACCACTTTTCAGGATTGTTTAATTCTGGAACTCCATATCGAGCAATAAGTTCTATGGCCTATTTATAACCATTATTACTTAATTTTATATAATAATAAAATTGATCGCAAATTATTAAATATTTCATTTTACCTTTAATGGTGGGTGTTCTTCCATATATGGAGGACTTCCCTCTGCCATTTCTCTTAATAATATGCCTAGACTCCAAATATCAACCTGCAAAAAAAGTAAAAAAAAAATGGAAAGATATTTAATAATCAAAAATATTATACTCGACTTGATACATATAAACTCACAAACCTTCGTATCATAGTTATTGCACTTTATGACTTCGGGGGCCATCCAAAAAGGTGTACCTATTAATGAGTTTCGATAAGGTTGTTGTTCTGTCAACTGCACAGAGTGTACAAAATCCGCTGCAAGTATTTATAAAAATTAAAAATAAACATCTAGATACATTAATAAAACTGTCTTTAACAACTTAGATTAATCTTTACCAAGTTTAATGTCTCCTTTAGCATTCAATAGGATATTATCGCTACGAACATCTCTGTGAATACGATCTAAACTATGTAGGTATGTGAGAGCTTTTAGTATCTCACGAGCAACCCGCGCTATCTGAAACTCATTAATTCTGGGACCATCGGGATGCATTGATATAATATCTGCTAGAGATACTTCCATGCATTCCATAACCACCTATAATAATAATAATAATAAAATAAAATTAGTATTTTCAAAAAATATGAATATGCCAAATTTTTTACTAACCCAAATGGAATCATATGTATAATAACACCCAATATATTCAATAATATTTGAATGTTTACTTTTTTTCATCATTGACAATTCGTTATTTATTATTTCTAGCTTATTAGAGTTAGTAAATGGTATGACTTTGATAGCAACCTATAAATTAATTAGAAAAAAACTATTAATAATTTGTTCGAGGATTATATTATAAACAAAATTAGGATTAAGATGCTTACCACGTTTTCCAAGTTTTTTTGGTTTGCTGAGTATATGTTGCCAGATTCACCTTCAGCAATCATATTTAAATTAGTGAAAATCTGACTTGGATCACCCGATTCCAATATATCAGCTAAATCAAAGAAATATTTGAATATCGATAAAAAAAATTAAATATTTTAAGAAAATAAAAATATGTACCAAGATGTTTAATTTCCCGTGGTAATGTATTAACGATGGAATCCAATTCATTTTGTTCAGAAAATTCATTTCCCATACTAGAATCGCTGGAAGAATTTGACAACTGGTTTATAGATGAAAGTGATGAGCATTTCCGTATTACTTCAGAAGATTTTGACGTTTGTGATTTTTCTGCATTTAATAACACAATAATAAGAAATGTTTGTAAAAGAACAAAAGTAGTAGTAAAGAAGAAAAATATATTTGCGTCGAACCATTATTATTCTGTGAAGATCGCTTATCAGGTTTTGAAAAATTGTCCGTTATTCCTGATGATTTCAAAGTTATATCTGAACAATTCTTTATACATTCCAATGAAGCAGACTTGGATTTTTTACTTGAAGTTGCATCATTTGTGGATCCATTTACACTGTACGTATTAGTTAAACTTTCATTTAACATTGAATTGTCTGAGATGATTTGTTCTTTACTAGAATTGATTGACTCTTTCGATGAATTTGTACTAATTGTAGAACTAGCTGAACTATTAGAAGGATCTGAAGCTAATCTATTAGAAATGTCTTGATTATTGTACATAACAGTTCCAGAATTGTCTGAATTTCGCCTTATTGATGAATAAATATCATAAGATTGTGTGGGTGGTGAACTTGGACCATTTAAATATATTGGAGGTATCGATGTAACACTTGATGTTTTTTTGGCAGGTATAGGAGAATTATTATTCGATTCTACTCTTTGACTACTAGGTCGATCAGGTCGATCAGGTCGTGGTGGTTGTGGCCCTACTTTATGAATTGACGGAGGTGGCGTAATGGGTGCTCCAGAAAGTTTGCGAGGCGGTGGCGGTTTAGGAGATGTAGGTCTAGGCGGTATAAATTTAGGCGATGTGGGTTTATCTCTTGGCGGTAAAATTGAAACATTAAGTATTTGTGCAGACATGATTTCATCATTATTTATTGATATTAATGAATTTGTGTTGTATCCGCCAGTATATATGTTTCCATTTGACATTTTTCGTTGTGATGGAATAGGCGAAGTTGCACGATCCCACGATGGAACAGGCGACGAAGGCCTTCCTCGTGACGATGGTATAGGAGAAGTAGGTCTTTCACGTGACGTAGGTCTAGGAGACGAAGGTCTAGATGATGAATCTTTTGGAAGCGATGATGTTATTGCAACATTCGATCCTCTTCTTGGTGGAATTGATACAGCATTGTTCCTTGGAGGATTTACTGACAGAGATGCTCTTGATGATGGCGACATGCCATTATCTCTACCAGATGAGAAAGATGCAACATTTGTATATGAAGGATCTTTATAAGAGAAGTTAGAAGAATCTATAGAATTAATTGATTCTTTTTCTGATTTTTGTGATCCATCAGAACCTTTCCTTTTAGGTATTATGTTCGAACTTTTTGATACATCGAGAGATTCAGTAGATTGTCCACACTTGTGGGGATGAGAATATACTTTTGCAAATTTTTGAGATCCATTTGAACTTGTTCGTTGAGGAGGAATTATAGTATGTTTCGATCCAGTGAAATTTTCATTTGATCCATTTAATTGTCCATTTAAAGAAGGACTTGAAATTTTTCTAATGGAGGATTTCCGTGGAGGTAAATTAGTCAATGTTGTTGATGCTGGTCGGAAGCTTTCTCCATTTTGCTGCATATTATGAGAACCAAGAGAAACAGATCGTTGGTGTACAATTGAATTATTTAACCTTTTTTGTTCTTCTGCCACTCTTAATTGCATGATTTTTCGAACTGCTTCTGGATGTTGCCGTACTTCGTCTTCGGATATACCGGCTGAGTCAAGCATAGCTTTCCATTCTGGAGGAAGGCCCTATATTGAATAGTTACTTTAATTTTGGATTTAATATTTAACCTAGGAATTGTTTTTAAATTACTCATTTACATACCACAAACCCGTTCTTATCAATATCTACATGGATATTATGTTTAAAATTATAAGGCTGTCCGATTTTTTTACCAGTGATCTCAGTCGTGTCTAAAAGTAATTAATTAGAAATGCTAAACTTTGAAACCTAATACTTATCTCAGCAAATAAACTTACCAGGAGAACCTGGACTTGGAACAAGATTAGGGTTGATATATTTTGTATTTAGTATTTCATCACTTGGTACTGTACTAGACCATACATCAGGTAAACCCTAAATATATATAAAAAAATCAAATTTCAATATCGTTAGACTAACTTATTATCGATTCATTCATCAAAGCAGCATATAGTAGAAATAACTGCAGCTTTATTTAAGATAATTAAACAATACAGAGCTTATCAATTACTTAAAAAAAAATAATTTATACTTGCCAGAAATTTACCGCTTTCAGTATTGTACTCTACATGAATTCCATGTTCAAACTCAGTAGGTTTACTTATTTCAACAATCTTATTTCCAAATCCTTTTTTCTTTTTATGTAAACTTGACATTGAATTGTTGTTTTGATTGTAATATGAAGCATCAGATTTCTTTCCTTCAAACTTTGTTGAGCTTGGTCTCTCATTATTAGTGACATTGTGGTAGCTGTCACTAGACCTCCTCTCCTCAGACTGTACGGCACCTCCGTTCGTCGACACTTGGTTACCCAGCTTGCCAAGCTTTCCCTTAAGAAAATCCAATATGAAATACGTGGTGATTTAAACGATTGACAACTCAAAAATCTTCGACGATACTCTTATTCTACTATTTTTTATTTTGGCAATACTATAAATAAAAATAAAAATAAAAATAAAAAGCCGATGGTCGCACTGAATCTTTTGATTCGCTAATAATGCAAGATCCATTTTTGCTTTATAAATCCGATTTAGCACTTTCATGATAATATTCAAACTTTACCTATCTGTACAATTGCACGAACTAGAATATTACTAAAAACGGTTTGAAAAGTTCTTAGTTTTTTTTTACTAGTTCCAAACAATCGAACTAGGACATCACAACGTTGTGTATCAGGGAACATTGTTTCAGTTTTATAATACAACCAGATGTGTTTTGGGTAACCTTAATTGTTTTATAATGGTTTTAACTAATGGTTTAATTATGATATTGGTGCAGATTCTATTGATCTTCTTATTCTTAATCTTGTAAACTTACATTTTATATCTATTAATATAAAAGTATAGATTAATAATTTAAACTAATAATATCATAAAATTAATCACAAAAGGTAATTTACTAATATTGATAAATACTTTTTTAGAGAGCACTTTCGCAATAACAACTGCAATATTTTAAATTTTCAAATTACAAAATTCACGGATATATACAAATCAGAAAAAAATAATAAGGATATCGTACTGTAAGATAAAAAAAAGTAACGAGAAATAAATCGAACTAACTCTAGATCTTTTGAAATGAATATTTGAATAATCATAGTATAAAGATTTACGCACGTAATTTTTAAATTTCTAAAACAAAGCTTAACAGTATATTATGTATACAATTATTATCGTTTCCAAGAACGCTCTCGTTCATCATCTTCATCATCGCCCGCTTGAAAATCTGCTGTAACATTAGTACGCGATGCTGATGCAGATTCAGTATCGATTGTTTGAGACTCTGTTACAGCTGCAACTGCTTCAGAAACATTAGAAACATTATCAGAAACAGCATTAGAAGCCATTGACGTTGTTGTAACATCTACGGGACGAGTAGCAGAACTTATTTCCGTATGCCATGTCAATTGTACTTGACCAACATCAGGAATATTGGAACCTTTCACAAGTGCCTAATAATGATTTTTAATTAGTAATCTCTAATAGTATAAGATAAATGAATACATATAAAATCAATACCTGTTCAGCATCTTTTCTATTTTTGAATTGTACAATTGCTGTTCGTGTTTCCTCTTCAGCTGTAAAGGTTTCAATTTCCCCGAATTGCTATGAAATTTGTAAAAAAACATATATATAAGATTAAATTGTAATTTAAAAAAATTTAAAACTAAATTAAAAGAGCAACTAACTTGAAAGTAATTTCGAAGATTATCAATAGATCCCGTCGGGATCTCTTTTAATAAAAGTTTTGTTGTGCGATTATCAAGTTTGTAGGAACGCATAACACCCCCACCGCGAGTTCGAGGCCAAAGTCCACGAGCTCTACCACGATAAAAGACAGCACGTCCACGTCCACGATACATAGCAGATTCGGCAAAGCTATTTAAGCTAGTAGTCGATGTCGTCTAAGTAGGTACAACGCTATTATATTAACAAATCCTAATATAATAAATAAACAACTCCATGTGAGTACTCTTACCTCGAGATTAGTGTTTTCAGTACTTGCTTGTGTGTTAATGTTGGATGATGCTGTCGCAGTTAATGGCTCATTCGCAGCACTATTTTCATGTATTTTGCTCAGAATATCGAGCTCTCTATCCAACTGTTCCCTTTCTTTTTCTTCCAATAGACTTTTTGGATAAATGTTTCCAGCTAAAGAAGGTTTTCGAACTGCCACATTTGTATCTTTCTTAATATCTTCTGAAACTTTGCTTAAACTTTTAAGAACTTCTTCACGATTTTTAGAGTTTACATTTTTCTTTTTAGCAAGTTCCATCAATTTCTTTTGTTCTTCGATCTGCCTGTTGATTAATTGCTCTCTTTGTTTTTGAATCTCTAGCATTGCCTTGAGACTTTCTTTTTGTTTTTTAACTTTTTCTTCGGCTTCTTTCTTTTCAGCTGCACTAACTGTAGGTGAAACATCTGTTTGAATAATAGTAGGATGTTCTGATTTTACGGGTGAAGTAGGTACTTTTGGTACTGTGGATGTTGAAGTTTGTGGCTCTTCTTTCTCCTTATGCCAATATACTTTGACAAATCGATAATCAAAAATTGGTTCCGGAGAATTATAAGCTTTATAAGCTTCAGTACTATTACTGAACTGAATAATAGCTTTTTGATAATTAATATCAATATTGATATTTGTAATTGTACCGAATTTTTTAAAAAATTCGTTCACTTTGTCAAGATTACAAAATTCTTTCGGTATATTCTCAACAACCAATGTCGCATTTTTATTTGCACTAGCACCATATCTATTAGTAGTATTAAATCCACCACGACCTCCGCGAGAACGACCGCGTCCTCTAAATGCGGTACCTCTAGTAGAAGAGGTTCCGACGCTTGAATCTAAGAATTGTGGAACGCTGGGTACAGACGTTAATGTGAGAGTTGATTCAGTTACAACGGTTTCGGGAGATGGCTGTGTTATTTCATTTTCTTTTGGTTCAATCACTGAAATTAATTCTTCAGGACGCGATAATGTAGCACGTTCCGGATCATAAGCATCTGCTGTTGGGGTCATTGATCTTGATGTTTGACCAGCTAAATTGTTTTTTTTTTTAGGAAAGATTATTAAAAATGAAATCATGAATCAAAAAATCAATAAATAAGTTATATTTACAATATCCCGGATCAAGATCATACTGATTTCGAACACCAGAAGTACTCATAAAATATGGTGGCCTCGAAGGAACACCAGCACTCATTATACCAACTGGTCCTGTTAATGGAGTACCAGCCATTGGAGGTATAATGTCAAATGGTCTATTCAATGGAACATCGTCAACAACAATTCTATCTACACCATGGTCGAAGGGACAAAGATCACCACGCATACAATATCCTTTTTCTATTATTTGTAAAGTAAATAAGTAAATTAGTTTAAATACAAATCAAAAAAAAAAAAAAAAAAATTCTAAATACTCACCATCATAATCACGACAACGTTGACGTCTTCCAGGCCTAATATCAGAATATCCTGAACCACGGTTCACAACCATGGGACCACTTCTACCACTTCCACGTTCGTTTAACCTCCCACCTCTAATTCTCCTATCGTCAAAACGATCATTAACTGGAGCATTCATTCCATTATTACCCCACTCACTACCCCATCGACCAGAACTTATACTTGAACCTGGAGAACCAGACGATATAGAAGGGAAATTTCTGTTTAAACGATTTTCTCTTTCAAAATCAGAACGTCGAACACTTCCTCCCATTCCATTATTAGAAACGTAACCATTTCCACTACCAGATATAGGTTGGCTAGTTCCTAATGAATTATTGCGAGGAATTTTATTTGAACGAAATTCCTCTTCAGTTTCATCACGTCGCCTTTTGAAAGATCTGTCATCTTGAAAATTATTATTATACTGAGATCCTCCTGATGCAGGACCAGTGGGAATACCTTCGCTACTACGAAATCTCTTATTTTTTGAATCCCTATCGTCCTCTCGGTTCGTGAAGTTAGAGGATCTATCAGCATAACGACGATAATCATCCCGAATCTCGCCACTTCTCTCTCTGTGCTTATAATTTCTGTCGTCATCATCATCTGACGCTTCGCTATCTTCTCTTTTCCGGACTCCAATCTTTGAAGGTTGACTATCGACTTTTTCTGGTGTCAACTCTTGGGATTTTGTTTGCTTACCTTCAATTGAATTAGTTGATGATGCGCTTGCATTTATAATTGGTTCCTGTTGTGATTGGATTACGTTTAATGCATCACCGAGATATTCTTGTGAACCTAAAGCATCAAATAATTTGTCAACAAAAGGTCCGGTTTCTATCAATTAAAATAATAAATTTCGTCAATATATTGTCAAATAATTTAAGGAAGTAAATAAATACCAATGAATAAAATGAAAATGAGATCAAGAAAAAAAAAAAATAACAAATTCGACTGCACAACACAAAAATACTGGCGCAGCCAGGCTACTGCGTTTGAAATAATAAGAATTGGTAATGGTGTTAACAAACCTCCTCTTAAAAAGTCGTCAAGTTGGTCTATACATAGTTGTTTTAGGTCCTGATCAGGTTTGTCGTGCTTCAAAAGTGCAATAACATAGTCTGCTAAAACTTTGGGATCTGCGTCGCAACTTTATTAATAAAATAAAAAGAAAAATAAGTTATGAACAAAGTTGATCTTTTTATAAAATCTTTGAAATGAAACATTAATAATAACAAAGTAGATCAGGCATACATTGGTTCCAAGTGGTGGCTAAGATATTTCTTTAAAGCTTTTGAAGATGTATCGTCAAGAAACATGATTAAGAGTGTAAAGTTATATCTCAAGTTCACAAGGGTGAGTTCTTGAGAAACTAAAATATTGATAATTTAAGCAGCAAAAGTACGGTATCTGAAAGCCGGATGGATGAATACCACAGATAATGTACTTAAGCTAAGAAGTCAAAAAAAATTCTTCAAAAACTTGCTAATTTCTGCGGGTCCTTCCCCAACACTTATTAGACTGTAAGCCGTTTGTTTGGTGATTCTGTGATATGAATTGTCCAATCAAATTTCTCGTAAAAAATTTATTCAAATAAAAATACTTTTATAATCTATCCGTTAACAAGCTGACGTGTCCGAGTGGTCCAAGGAGCCAGACTTAAGATCTGGTATGCGAAAGCATGCGTGGGTTCAAACCCCACCGTCAGCAAGTCAATTAGTCGTATTTTTTCTTAAATTTTAATCTATTGCATTTTGATTTTTCCGAATGATCATATACTGTATATTGGCTCAGGTGCCGGACTGCCGGGTTTAATTTTTGCAATTTGAATTACTAATTCTGTATTAGCACGGGTAAATTACCCGAGACTATTATTCTTGCAAGAATAATTTTTTATGTGTGAAACACCAATGATTCTGGGGCAAAATAATTGATCGTGGTTTTATGCAACTCAAAATATTAGAAACATTTCCATTACATAATTATATATATATTCAATATTAAATACATTTATTCATTTATTCATAAAACAGTCAATAAATACATTACATAATAACTCTTTTTTATGCATGAATTTTTAATGTTGCAGCTTAAATATTAATTTGAGCTATCTTAAAAAAAAAGTATAATGATGAAAAAGAAAAAAAAATGTCTTTGATATATATAAACTTTTTTAATATATATTTGTGTAATAAATACAAATACTAATTGAATTTTTTTTTATGTTTCTCATAAAACATATTATATTTAAGGGGATGAGTATAGTACTTTTGTTTCTTATACATTGATTGCTTTTTTTAATGCATTAAGAGGTATTAAATTGTGATTTCTGTTTTTTTTCCTACACTTTGATAGGACAACGATCATGAATTTGCGTGTACTAATGTCACTAGTACAGTAATGTCATCTACTTTACTATTAAGTTGAAAAATAAAAAGAAATAGATTAGAATTTGATAATATTAAGATATCTACTTTAAACACAAATTCATTATTGTAAATGGAATCTTTTCAATTCAAAAGAATATTACAGAAGATTCCAATATACAATAAGCATTAATTGGCTAGCAAAAGTCCCTAAAGATGCCTCGAGAAGCTGCGATGAACAAATAACAAACTTCACATTTTATACAAACCTACGTATGCAATTTACCATAACATAAAAAATTCAAACTCGTAAATTCCAACTTCTTGCTTGAATTCAGAAGTAACAAACAAAAGAGGAGACGTTTTGATTTTGCTGGTAAATTGTAGCTTCTTGAGGCACCTCCAGGAAATATTGATCGCTAAACCAACAAACCTACAAAAAAAAAGAAACCTACAAAATATGCCAACCAAAAAAAAACAAAGTCTTACCCTCCAATTCTAACTTCTCCATTTTGTTTTGCACTTTGTGAAAAGGGACTAATTCTTCTTGAATCTAAAGAAAATCGCCTCGCTGTATCTGTCAATCTTCTTGAAAGTCTTCTGACATGAGTTCGAAGCTTTTCAAGGTCCTTTTCACGAACCATACCATCATGACCCATAACATCATGAAGCTCTCTATTTACAATTTCAACAGCTTCATCAGCAAACACATTGTCAAAAAAGCCATCGGTAGCAAGCAGAATAACATCACCATCCTGAAGCTGATGGCTAGTTTGTTGAGCGTCGCTTGGCTTGTCTTTAAAATAGAGTTTTTGATTAGGATAAGATTCAGGTACAATGGTTAATTGAAATGGACAATTAAAAAAATGTTGCTGTGATGGAGATTCGTATAGTAGTGCACCATTACGAATTAGAATATAAGCTGAATCGCCCAAAGTAGCTGCATTGAGAATTCCTGAAGATTTGGACAACGAAAGAATACAGGCCGTCGAACTTCCTAAAGAATTAAGAGAATAAATGTATATTTAAATTCAGACTTAAATTATTAAATTTAAATAATAATCAAATTACCTGCTTTGACTTTTCCGCTCTTGATCAAGTTTTCGAACGCTCCGCTTAGTATCTGCTTAGCATCTAATATATCATTATAACCAGACGGAGCAATAAAAGGGGATAGATCAGGTGCATTATCTTTTGCTACACTTGCAGCATTATCCATTAATGCCCAAGAGAAATTGGCTGGATCTACGCCCATCTTAATATTTGTGATTGGATTTATATAAAAATCAATAAAAAAAAGAAAAAAAAATATTAAACATTTGAGACAAGTATAATGTCATACCTGAGACCATCCACCAACACCGTCAGCTACTCCTAAGGCTACACCGTTGTTTGTTCCAACATAGAAAAAAGCGTCCTCTCCTGCATCTACTTTACCTGCTCTCATACGTTCCTTCCACCATGGGTGGCCACCACCAGATATAGAATTTACAGTCTGTCGTTTTCTTTTGGGATGCCAAGACGCTGCTATCAAATAAGTGAAACCTTTTGTAGTGGTTAAGGGTAAACCAGTAACTCGTAAAGGATTACTATAAACAGTCTTTATATAAATTTGTTGGTTAATAGCAAGACGAAGAGATTGAGAAGCGCTAGAAAGGAGACGGTTGGAAAGTGCAGGAAAAACTCCAGGACGGTAAAAAGGTGATATAGAAGACGACATTATGAAAGTAACGAATAAATTATTTGAGTAAAATTATATTTTACTAAAAGTAGGCTGATGTCTGTTTGCGATTTTGTAGGAGGGTTAGCTTCTATATGTGAGGAGTATGCTCGAACTATTATTATTTATTTATATTTGAATAAATATGATAGATAATTTTTTTTTTTTTTTTTTTTTTTATGGATTTTTAGATCGAGCAAAACAAAAAAAAATATAAAAATTCTTTGCGGCGTTCTAGCCCCAAAGGCATTTATGTTTTTTTTCAGATGAAAGAAGATGAAATGACAGTGACGAGATAGGAAGAATTTGTAACGTTTTAGCGCACATGTATTGATGCCGACTCCCGCCGATTTAAACTAAACTAATATAATTAAATATATTCTATTATTCAATATAATCTACATTGTAAAACCACCATAATGATGTACATTCGCTTTTTTTATACTATACTATTTATTCCTTATATAACTCGTGTCTAAATAATTTTCAAATAATTTGCGATGTCGACTACAAATAACAGACAAAATGCTCATGCTTCTGGCAAATTGTACCAATTCAAGCTTGTTTTATTAGGTATGGCAAATATTTGGCAGACATAGCAGCTTGCGATCGTAGACCAATTTTGATGTCTAAAGACTGAATCCTTACTAAGCTTATTGTTTTGTCTTTTTAAAAACTTTTGGGCTATTTTGACATACTTCATTTTTCTACTTTACTGTCTGTGTTTGTTCCATAACTCTGTAGGCGAATCAGCAGTCGGTAAATCAAGGTTGGTTTTTATATTAAAGGTATTCGGGTTAGGGTTGTATTTTTGTTGAACGAACTTCAACACGATAGAATTCATTTTCCTTTTCCACTCAGTTTTATAACTTAAACCCTTTATATCCAGACACTTTATGGGAGATTTGGACGATATAACATTTCAGGCTAAGATATAATCGGACAATACAAAGTTAATATTATTAATCATTTTTGTTTTTTTTGTTATTAGCTTGGTATTGCGTTTTGTCAAAGACCAATTCGATGACTACAGGGAAAGTACTATTGGAGGTAAGGCTTATAATGATATGTTCTTTATTTTTTTAAAAAAAATTTTTATATATTGTCTTATTTTATTCGTACCAAAAGCTGCGTTTCTTACGCAGACAATTAGTTTAGATGATAATACAACAGTAAAATTTGAGATCTGGTAATAATATTTGTATTTGTATGATATGCTAATGTAATTTGTTGCAAATGCTAATATTTACACGTATTGAACTTCCTTCTAGGGATACGGCAGGTCAAGAACGTTATAAGGTGACAATTTTGGAGAAATTGGATTTCGTGTTTTTTTACGTGTATTAAGTATTATAATATAGATAATTTAACTAGAAATATTCACAATACGCGTTATAGAGTTTGGCACCAATGTATTACAGAAATGCAAATTGTGCAGTGGTTGTATATGATATAACTCAAGCTGTAAGTATCATTATATAATTTCTACTATATTCATATATTTAATAATAATATTTGCGATTCATCCGTATTACATATTATTTTCAGTCTTCTCTGGATAAAGCGAAATCATGGGTAAAAGAATTGCAAAGACAAGCTGATCCGAATATTGTCATTGCACTTGCTGGTAATAAAAGTGATTTGAGTGCTCGCCGGGCAATCGACTCTGAGGTAGCTTAATATATATAACTTCATAATATATTTTTAATTATTGTTTTACTAATCATTTTTTACTTTTCAAAGGAGGCTCAGGCTTATGCGACAGATACTGGTCTTTTGTTTTTTGAGACATCTGCAAAGACAGCTGTTAATGTCAATGAATTATTTACATCAATAGGTATGATTATTAAATCTTTATTAATTAGATTTTATCTCTAACTTTTTTTATTCCTTGTTTACCTTTATAGCGAAGAAAATGCCACTTGAACAATTAGCCGCTAATTCACGTGGGCGAGGTTCTAGTTCGAAACAAAGAGGAGTCGATTTGACAAGTCCAACATCATCTAATAACTGCTCATGTTAAAGAACACTTTGGAAATAATCGGGACTTGTCTTTTATGCAGTTATTATTGTCGAGTGAACTTTTATTTGAGTTTTTATTTTCTTCTTTTTTTTTTTATTTTTTTTTATTTTTCTTATATTTTCAATCAACAATTTATAATAAGTGTCATTTTTTTACTAGAGCTTCAAATTTATCAGACGTCGTTCCTTATTGTATGTTATATTACCTTTATTTTTATTACTGGATATAGTATACATGATTGTTTTTAAGCCTTAAAATATTATATATTCCTTGATATATATTATTACTCGATCAAAAACATTTGCCAGTGTAATAACTGAGACAACCTTCAATTATAAATTTTTTTTATATTCAATGACAACAGGTCTTATTATCATTACCACTACTATTATTACAGCAAATATAAATCGCAGAGTACATTTTCATTCTCATAATGATTAGTATCCATATTTATCATTTAAAGCTGTCCTGCCATCACCTTAAAAATTGTAGAAATGTAAATGAAAAAAAAAATTCAAAATCAAAAAAAAAAACATTATTAAATCCATTAAATAAAGTTATTAACTATTTATTATTTTTAATAATTATGTACCTGTTTGATCCTTAGGTGGTTCCCAAGTAGTATCTTCAATTTCAAGTTCATTTAATTCTTCAGCTTTTTTTTGATTTTTTTCAAATTCTTGAGGTGTCATTGGTATTATAGTTTTAATCCTTTTTTCTTTTTCATTATTAATTTCATCTTTATCTGGAGAAATTTGTCTTTTTTGCGAAATTTTATCGTTTGAGGACTTTTTAGATGGTAGTTCTATAAGAGATACATCATCATCATCATCATCATCATCATCATCGTGTTCAATATTAGTTGACATTAAAATTTTAAACCTATTTGATGCTGAAATTGGTGTATCCTGTTGTGTTTTTCCCTTAAAAGATATCATAAAAGTCATTACATGATTTTTAACAAAAATAACTTAAATTTATGCACACATACTTTAACGTTTTGCTCATTAATAGCTGCATTACTTTTTAGAAATAATTAGATTGGTTCGATGTTATTTGAAAATCATGAAAATAAATTATTTATAACATACGTGTTTGTAACATTTGGTTTTGAAGGGGTTGTCGTCATAGAACTGCTCTGCATAATTTCGAGAGGTTTCGTAATTTTGATAAGTTTAGTGAGCCTTTGATCTTGCTAATAATAGAATAAAATTCTATTAATTATTAATAATTAATAATCACTTTGATGATAATTTATAATATACTTTTAACAAGTCCTGTAGTGTAACTTCCAGGTTTGCTACTGATTCACCATTTAAATCTTTATTGATTGTATTCATATAAGAATCTAAATCATCTTCAGCTGCAATCACGGGAGATGATTTTTCTATCATTAAAAAATGTTAGTAAATATAAAAAAAATATATATATAATAAACTGTAAATTTAATTAAACAACAATACCGAATTTTTTAGCATTATATATTTTGTTTCGAGTTTCTTTGATTTTGACTGTAAGTTCTTCTTGTTGCTTTGTTAATGATTCATATGTCTCTACTTTTTGTGGCAACTGTGATTTACGTAGTTTCGTTCGCTCAGCTTTAATTAAACCATAATAAGTTATTATTTTAAAATTAATCAGCTATAATATAAGAATATTTCAAACTACCTTGTCCTGTTCGGTCATAAAAACTATCATTATCGTCGTCATTGTCGTCATCACCCAACAATTCGCGCATCCTTTTCTTCCTGGCAGCTATTTAAAAATGATGTTAATAATTAGATTTAAAGAATAACAAAACTAGTTGTAATGCATACAAGCTTCATCTTGACTTGCACGCAAAAGGCCAAGCATATCAAGCTTTTCACAAGAATCTATGGCTGCTTGTCTCTCTGCGTCCCTGTTTAAAATTTGTGATTTAATAATAACCCTTCTTTCTCATAGAAATAAATTAGACTATCACCAACTTTCTCTTAGAACCACTTCCTAAACCATAAACAGGACCATATACATCTTCAACATCTGGTAATCGAATTCTTTAGTAATTTTAACTTGTTAGAATAATAGCCAAGAAAAATGAAAAATATAATAATTTCTTATCAGTACAAACCGGGCAGTAAAAGTACGTGAATGTCCTGGTCCTTCTTGCTCACTTTCAAATTCCATATCATAACCACGGTTCTAAATAAATACAAGTAAATTATACGTCCGAATTCTTGTTCACGTGATATAACATTGTAAATACCTCAAGCCAATTTCTTAAAGCCTTTTTTGGATCTTTGTAATAATAAGCATTTTCATCACGTTTCCATAATTCTTTAGTAGCTGTTACATTCATCTCACCTTCATCTTCTGCATCTTCTGTAAAACCCCTAAAAGTAAAATTAAAACTTAGCCTTAAATTCTTAATGTATTGAATGTCTAAAATTTCTACTGTACCAAGTAACACTAGTAATCTCTTCTACAGATTTTGATACAGGCTTGGAAATTCGTTTAGATTTCAGAAGCTCTGGTTGTGGTTCTTCGGGTCCCAATAAAATATACGTTCGGGTGCTTTCTCCAAATTTCAATTGATCACCAACGCGAAGTTTTGTAAAATGTTGCGAAGGTATTCTCTGTTTGTTTATTATAGTTCCATGGGCACTATCCAAATCATATAAGAAAATCTCGCCTTTCGATTTTATTACAAAACCACAATAAAATTCCATCAATTAACAGAAAAAAAATTTTTAAATTGCACAATAACAGATATTTACCTTTATTATTAAACTGGATAATAGCATGATATCTAGAAATAGACTACAAATACATAAATATTATATTAAGAATGGATTGTGCTTTAAACAACAAATCAAAACAAATTCTAAGGTACCGGATGCTCCATTGCAATATCACAAACTGGCAAGCGTCCTGTACGTTTTAAGTTTTACAATTCAATTTATTAGATATTTTTCAAATTTACTCGTATATGTTTCAATATGATTCACACACCAAGTACAAGAAATTCTTTCGACGGTAAGTCTATAATTTCTAAACTAATGCCGCTTTTGATTATCTCAAAAGACCAATTGTCTTTTGGTAAATCACTCCATTCGGGTTTTTCATATGGAACTGGTGGAGGAATTGGTGGTTGAAGTTGTTGTTGCTGCTGTTTTTGTTGTCGTGCTTTTACTAATAATTGAACCGAATCGAAACCGATCAATGTTGAAAAATGAAAGTTTGTTGCGAAGAATGAATTCAATTAAAATTAATTACAATTTACTGGTAATGGTGCTTTAAACGTTGGAAAAGAATCCGAAATACTGGAACTTCTTGGAGTTTCAGTTTGTTTATTATCAGAACTTGTAGACTCAACTCGTTGTTTTGTCTCAGAATTATTCTCCATTTTGCAAAAGATCTAAATCAAATGGTAACACCAAACATTATACCCGATCTTTTTTTTTATGGACCGATCTCAGTTGCTTAGTAATACTTAACAATGATAAAACGAGGACATATCTTCCATTTGCCAGAGATAACGCCACCACCACCAAGAAAGGTTTCTTATATGCATGTGTCTTAAGTAATAAACAAAAAGAAGACCTTGAAAGACAAAAAAGACAAAACAGATCCTTAAATCCAGATTTCCAAATTATGAACCCATAAGTAATGTTGGGTCTTCAGGAAAAACTAACTTAAGATCTTACTGGTATGGTTAAGAAAAGGAATGGTTACAGAAGTTGTAGTTACTCTTTGCAGATTCACATTTAACCTCATTAAATAATGTTCTCATTATATTCTACAAAACTCATAGTTCTTATTGACAAATCAGAATCTAATAAATATGAATCATCATAAGATATTCTTATAATCAACACCTTTTTATCTGTTGAATATAAGAAAGAAGAATAGCTATATACTAAAGAATGGAAAAAACAAAAAAACAAAAATGAAAAATCAAACAACTGTTATCAATTAATTATTTTCTAACAAAAAATATAATATACAACTTATAACTAATCTTTGCCAAAGTTAATACTTTTTGTTAAACCAATTTTTTGCCATCCAGTAGAGTTTATTTAAAGTTATATTTTTAAAAAAAATATTAGTTAAATTGGATTACTGGATAGTAAAATAATCACAAAAAACTGATTTTTAACTTTTTAAATTTGATCTAATTTGCTAAAACTCATTAGTAAAAAAAAATTAAGAGTTATTTTAGAGTTTTTTGGAATTCTAGTTCTAAAGTAGATAAAACTACCAGTTTTGCCAGTTTCTTTATTTAGAGTTTCTTCTAAAGAATTAAATTAGTATTTATTAATTTTATTTATTTCAATAGTATAATATCTTAAGATCTGTTGAAACCTATTATGAATGTCGAAACTGCCAAAACTTTGCCAAAACTATAATAAAGCTATAGTAAAATCTTGCCGAAACTAATTGTAGGATTTTGAGAAGGTTTAGGCAGGTAACTATAGATCTGGATCTCAACTTTGATATAGAATTATAATAAATTTTTTAAAGATTTTGATTGGTTAGTTTATTATAATGAGAAAATTTTAATGAATTTAATTAATTAAAAATCACGTGTTAAGTAAAATTCACTATATTAAGAGTTCACTATATCAAGTTTTGACTATATATATATATTTTTTTATAATTTAAATATAATAAATATAATTAACTTATCAAAAAAAATATCATTATAAATTTTACTAATCTGCATAATGCATAATCGTCAAATATATTGAAATTTGAAAGTCACATCTTATATAGTTATATTATATAAAATTCTTCTATATAATCATTTTAAAAAAAACTAACTCATATAATGATATAAAGATTATATAAAAAAAGCTTTTATATAGTCATAATCTTTATATAATTACCATATTACAAGTTATAATATCCTTCTATGCATAGTATTTCTCTTTCTTTTATGCAAAAAAATATTTATTTCTATTAATATTATTATTTTAAAATCTAATTTTACTTAAAAATTACATATAAATATTTTTCTAATTATAATACAAGTTTTTAAATACATATTATTTATAATAAAAATTTGAATTATAAATTTAGTAATATAAGATCAATTCTTTAAAATTTGCAAAATACTTAATTGCCAATCCGCCACTCAACGATACAAAATTAATTAGTAAATTCGTCACAGATCCTTATATGAATGACGTCAATTCACATGTTTTAACTTCAATTTTGTCCCACATAGTCATGCTTAAATGTAACAATAACTTACCAATCAATATTATGAAACCTGGATAAGCCACAAAAAAAAAATTTTTTATCTTTCATTATAAAATTCAACAAGTTTACTATGGAGGAAGTCACCATTCCAGTTTATATTTTAGCTAATTTTACAATTTTTATACATGAATTTTGTTAGATTTACCAGGTTTTTTTTAATACTATTGAAAAATATATAATATATTCATACTTAAATTAATAAAATAACACTTAAAAAATATTTTTTTCTATTATTTTATTTATTATTTTTTCTGGTATTTTTTAGATTTACCGGTTTTAAAAAGACATATTCAGGTAATAAAATATTCTTTTTTAGTAAATTTATAGTATATTTAAGTTGTTGGACATGTTTTTAAGCTGGTGCAAACACCATTCTAAACTAATAGTATTTAATATATAAAATTGCGTCAAAATTAATTATAGATTGCTGATCATTTTGTATCGTTGAGTCGCGAATCAGCAATTAAGATACTGTGACTTATATTATATAGTAGATTTTTTTACTATATAACCTAGTATTATAATCCATCTATTCTCCATCCATATCTGTAATCAGATATCTAATATTTTCAGATATCTGGATAGAATTTTTATAAATAGATCAAATGAAAGGAATTAAGGATATTCATGATAGATTATTTGGATCACCTGTAATTATTAACAGATTATCTGTATTACTAACAGATATCTGAATATTTGTATCATCCACCAATTTTTTTTTTCTAAAAAAAATTTTTTTTATAATATTACTTTTACTTCCTACAAAATTGACATTTTTTTAAAGTCCTGCCAAAATCACTATTCCTAAAAGAAGTGAAGGTTACTATTGTGAAAGTAATCCTTTTTCATATTTCTTGATAAATTGGTAAGTTTTAGTATTTAAATATTCTTTTTCTTTTTTTTTCTTTCTTTAATAATAAGTGATTATTATTTAATTATTTTATTTCTTTTTTTTCATTTAGGTTCAGTTAGGGATCTATAAATAATACCGAACTCATTTGGATGGGTATAATTACAATGAATTAGTAATATCAGTTTTTTTTTTCTTTTTTTTCTTTCTTTATTACTAAATAATTATTTATTTTTTTCATCTTTTAGGTTTAGTTAGAGATCTATAAATGATACCAAAATAACTGAACTCATCTGGATGAATATAATTGGTAAATATTAATTTTTTTCTCTTTTTCTTTTCTTTTCTTTCTTTAATGATAATTGATTATTAATCAATTATTTTATTTCTTTTTTTTCATCTTTTAGGTTTGCGATATAATCAGTTTATAAATAGTTTATTAAAAAAAAATAAAAAAAAATGGATATCCAAAATATTTATTTATTATTTGCTCAGATTATTTAGATATATCCATTAAATATTCATTTATCATCTGCTTAGATCATCTGGATGAATCTGTTAGGTTATTCAGATAATGTAGTATTCATTCTTCAGATATCCTTTACTAAACAGATCTAATAAATTCAGATGATAAATGATAAATTATCTGCAAATTGAAATACTAATATAACCAACTTTGTGACTATATAGAAATCTGACTATATAATAATTAAATTATTATTGCTTTTTCAAAGTATTTAGTATTTTTTTTGATAAGTTAATCAAGTTTATTATAATTATAAGTAATCTGTAAAATATATAATTATGTCATAATAAAACATGAATATATCTTTATATAAAAAAGCATAACTTATCACGTAAAGTGAAAATTTGTAAGGATGGCAGTTATTGTCAACTATCTTTAGCAAAAGGTCTTTATATTTGATCCAATACTTTCTAATTCTGTACTGGTATTGTATTGTATCAAAAAAATTAACTAGTCTATTATACAATTTTTTGCCATTATTAATATCTAAATTTAAATCTAAATTTTCAAACAAAGAACTACTATTATACATTCTATTAATTAAATTTTGAAAATTTCAAAACTTTTTTAACTACAATGTCTTCTGTATTATGCCTTATATTAATTAATTTATTTACACTTATTTTTCATCTATACAAAGCACAATAGTTACATATAATTAGATTTTCTAATAAATAATCAAATTCATCTATAGTGATTTTGCCTATGTAGTAGTAAATTTTCTTGCAGTATAGGGTATTGGAAAAAAAAATAGAAGAAAAGTTAAAAGTAGATGGTATGTCAGAAGTAATGTTCTAAAAAAAATCCAATCTGATCTAAATTCACAAATTTGATTCAAAATGTTGCAAATTTTAAAATCTGTAAATCTGATATGAATTAAATAAATCTAATCTAAATCTGATCTGATCAGATTAAATCATAGTACAAAAAAAATCTGGATCTGATCTGATCAGATTCAATCATAGTACAAAAAAAATCTGGATCTGATCTGATCAGATTCAAATCTATATATATTAATATCAATAAATAAAAAAAAAAGTTTTTTTTTATTTTTATTTTTTACTTTTGGATAAACTTTTTCTTTTTTTTTAGAAATAAAATCTGAACAGTTTCTGAACAAAATAAAGGTGAGTTCATTCTTTTATTTATTTTTATTTTTTTTTATTTGAAAGAATATAACTAACATCATCCTTCTCTTTTTTTTAAAAAATCTGGATAAACAGATAAAACTGGATGACTGGAATTTTAAACAAATATATTAGAAAATATAATTAATATTTTTCTTTTCTTTTTTTTTAGTAAATTGGATGAATGAATAAAGCTGAATGACTGGAATCTTGAACGAATGTAAGTTTATTCTTTTTTTTACTTTATTATTAATAATTAGGGAATGTAATTAACGTTCCTTTTTTCTCTTTTTTTAGGAAATTGGATAAATGGATGAAGCTGAACAACTGGAATTTTAGACAAATGTAAGTTTATTCTTTTTTTTACTTTATTAATTATTAGAGAATATAATTAATATTACTCTTTTCTTTTTTTTAAGAAATTGGATGAATGGATGAAACTGAATAACTGAGATCTTGGACAAATATAAGTTTATTCTTTTTTTTACTTTATTAATTATTAGGAAATGTAATTAACATTTCCCTTTTCTCTTTTTTTTTTAGGAAACTGAATAAATAGACAAAATAAAAGATGAGTTCATTTATTTCTTTCATTTTTTACTTTTAAAGAATGTAAACATTTCCCTTTTCTTCTTTTTAGAAAACTGAATGAATGGATAAAGCTAAATGAATAGAACTTAAACGAACAAACTAAGAGGTTAATTTATTCATTTTTTTTTATTTTTTTACTTTTAGCAGGAAACATAATTAATATTTTCCTTCTTTTTTTTTTAAGAAACTAGACAAACAATTAGATTTAGATCAGTTTAGTTTCAGATTTGAATCAGTTTCAGTTTAGTTTAGTTTCAGATTAATTAGATTTAAATCAATTTGATTCAAATCTAAATCAGTTTTAAATCAGTTCATATCAGATCTAATTAAATTCAGATCAGTTCAAATCTGTTTCAGATTGGATTTAGATCAGATCAGATTTAAATCAAATCTGATCTAAACTGATTTATTCAGAATACTAATCAAAAGTCAAAGTCAATTCCCATTTCTTGAAGATTTTGTTTTTAGGAAGCCAAATATAATGGTGAAAAACTTGGATAAAGTAATATTGCAATCTGCGAATAATCCATCATTCGTCATCTGAATCTATTAGATTTTTTTAGTAAAAGATATCTAAAGGATGGATACTACCGTATATCACGGGCCATAGTACCCCCCCTATGCATAGTACC
>QKYT01000102.1:52555-112249 GCA_003550305.1 Glomus cerebriforme | reverse complement strand
TTTGCAATTACTGTATTTGTTTAAAAAGTGTATTATTTAATCGATCTTTAATTATTAAAATCAAATTAACTTATGTAGTTTATCGATTAAATAACAATAATTTAATTTTCGATTGTTCTTTAATAATTATTGAAAGTTGATTAAATATCATTAATTCATTATCGAAAGAAAATAAATTTTGGTAAACAATTTTTCAATACATTCGATACATTAAATAAGATGACTTTTAAATACCTATATTATTTCTGAACCTTTGCAACTTCCTATGCTTTAAAATGATATATTTCTGTTAATTATCAATATATTGCTGAAAATGAAGATGAAACTTTTCATTCAAATATACCATATGAAGAACCCAGTCTTTGGGATAATTTACTAATTGATGAACCCGATCTTTGAGATAACGATTTACCAACTGAGGATCAGATAGTAAGTTCATAATAACTATCATATTGAAAATAATTTAATACTAATTAGATTTTTGATATTAAATAATAAGCAGAATGAAGATATTAAACTGATGATAATAAAACAAGACGTAGAAATACCCGTAGAAAAAATAGGAAAAGTGAAAAAGGTGATGAAACAGACGAAGAAATTGATAATGATTTGACATTTCTGTTATCTATTGATCCTGAAAATTTTTGTGGAACCACATTAGCTGATACCATAACGAACAAAATGTATCTGCCAAATACTGAATGGCTTAATGATATTTATTGAGAATTTATGAAAATCATTACGGAATACTAATTATCAAATTCTTGTAGTGATAGAATAATTAAGTTGATCAATAATAGTTGAAATTCCACTGATAAAAATCTATTACCAAAAAGCACCAAGAAAGGTCATAAATTTCTTAATATTAACAAATTTTCTTATATGAAATTCAAAACAGTTCCTATCACAAATTTTCAGGATATAAATTATAATTTTTATTATTAACTGATAATTCATGAAATTAAGGTTTTACTTCTTCAGCCTGATATTAATAAGGAATTTGTTTTTTGATATCAAGATAACAATACATCAATTAGGACTTATAGCAAACAATTTGAAAGTGAATGGTGAAAAATAACAGAAAAAACCATTCCTATAGACAATGATTTACTATTAATTATTATCTATGCTGATGCAACCACGTGCAATCATCTTGGAAAAATATCAGAATATCTAATTTATATTTCACTAGGTAACATTCCAAGTTGGCTGCAGAATAAACCTGATGCTAAAATCCTTGTTAATTATCTTTTGAAAATAAAAGTAAAGGATAATATAACAAGAAATTCTAAAATATTGTAAAAATTGCAGAAGCAAGTTTTTCAGAAATATCTTTGAATATTACCGTATATAGCGGGCCACAGTACCCCGGGTATCTTGCAAAAATCGGGGGTTTGACCCTGTACCCCCGGGTACTAAATAACCCCTAAAAATTCCGTTTATTGCGAATATCTCACGATATACCGGTCCAATTTGAACGAATTTTTTTTTTATTATGAAGAGCTCAATGAGAGCTATCAAACAAAAAAAAGATGGCTCAAATCTGATCACTGGATCACGAGATAATTGTAAAATATCCTCCCGGATACTATACAATTCTATTAAATTTTTCAAGAGGGGTACTATGCATAGGGGGGGTACTATGGCCCGTGATATACGGTATTATCACTGATATTGAATCAAAATGATATGTATTTTATTGTAAAAAATGAAATACATCTATTTACCCCAAAAATATCAGTTATTCTTACTGATATGACAGAAGTAGCGACATTTACTGCTATATATCTGCCATTAACTTCCAAATGACCTTGTGATTTTTGCTTAATAAGTAATGAAGATCTCAATAATATGGCGTTAACTCACATTAATTTACGAACTCCAGAAAAAATGAAAGAAGCTATCAATATAAATTAAGCCAAAGAACTTTCGATTCATATAGATTTCAATTTTTTTTGAAAATTTGATAATTTTAACATTTATAAAGTGACCGTTCCAAATCGAATACATATGCTTAATCTTGACATCACGAAATATCTTTTGGAGTTTACTCATGAATACTTATATCAAAAAGTTGACGCTAAAGCAATTAAGGAGATGGATTATAGACTAAGCAAAATTTCATGCTATCCAAGCTTAATAATTTTAAAGAACAACTTGAAAAATATTTTGAAATTCATCGCCAATGATTACTGCAAGTCTGCAATATAATGAAAGTAATTATATTTGTTATAGATAATTTATATGAAGATTATAAAGATGAAGGAATTTCATGTGGAAGATTATGTAGCATGTTTTGCCTTTATTTAAAGATGTATATGAAGTTACGTCAGGAATTATTTACGGATATAGAATTGGCAGAATTGCAAGTAAATATAATAAAATTTTTAATATTTAATTTCAGTTAATCAAATATCGATAAACATATCGATAAACTTTTTTGTTTACTAGACGTATATAACTGAATTCTATCAAGAATTTGTGAAATTCCTAAACTTCACGTACTTCACTATCATGTAATTCCGTCAATTTACCGTTATGGTTCAGTAAATGGCATATTCACGAAAACTTACAAAACATTACATAAAAGTAATATTAAGAATCTGTATCTAATGACAAACAAAAAGAATTATATTCTGCAGATGTTAAATATGGTATGCTATATAATCTACTATTTATATTTACTTTTATCATTATCGATATTAACTGTTAAAAATTCAATTAATGTAATATGTACAGCATCAATATTTGGCCTCTAAGCAAATATTAGTAAGATCTAAAACTAGAAGATCCAATAGCTTTAGAAATCTTCTATGGAAATTAAACGTTAGTGAGATTAAATCAAAAGTTTCTCAAATAATGCAAAATAATGATATCCATCGTCTATATAAAGAAGGTTTTGATAATCTTCGTGCAGGTTTTGAAGAATTTTTAACCGAAAATAATATAACTTATGATGATAAATCTGGATATTTTAAGATATATTTAAGTGTAGCTGTTGAATCGACCGATATCATTCGAACAGCAGAAAATTTTTATGGTAATGAGTGGTTTAGTAACGTAGTTATTTTTTCTGAAAAAAACGATTGGTATGAAAAGGTACTATATATCAATATATATTTTATGATTTTTATTAATGAAAATTTTTCTGTAAGTTATATAATGTTTAACATCATTAACTTGATTTTTTAAGCACTTTTATTATTGGAATTTTTCACTGAAAAAGATAAAGATCCAATAAATTTCATTTTATTACGATGGTATGATGATATTGATAAAATGTATGGATATCCAAAACTTTGGCTAACTGATCAATATACAGTACATGCATCTATTTAGATTCAGTAAATATGACAGTTCATATTATACCAAGAAGAAATTGTAAAAATGAATATTTTATTAATAAATATATTTTTTAAAACATATTTAATAAATAACTGTATCATCAATTATCATTATGATAATATTCAATAAATAACTGCATCATCAACTAACCTCATGATTAATTTTGATTCAGATAAATATTATTATAATATTACAGATATTTATCGATATTTATCTGAATATGTTAATTATTGATATTTTTATTATGATAAATAACAATAAATAACTGCATTATCAATTATCATTGTAATAATATTCGATAAATAACTGTATCGTCAACTAACCTCATGATTAATTTCAATTCAGATAAATATNATTATAATATCACAGATATTTATCGATATTTATCTGAATATGTTAATTATCGATATTTTTATTACGATAAATAATGATAAAGAGATATATATTGTTATATATCTCCCAAAAAAATTTCCTGATGTAACAAATTTTATACAAGTGGTGGGTGCTAAAGATCTAAGGATTATATAAAGAAAGAGAATCAATCTTGTGTGTATTAATAAAGATAGATATGAATACAGCTGAAAAATTAGATATAGGTGAGGAAAGAGATCTTATCTTTTTATTAATAAGGATTTTTTTAATGTTGATGATAATGACTGCTTCAAACTGTGTAGTGTGTATAAGTTTTTTTTTGTGATATTTTTCTAAAAAGGAGTTTCTTTTAGTTCAGTTGATATCTTTTGAGATACCTTTAATATTGAGTTTGCTAATGTGTATAGTAGAGCTGTAGGCATTAAATAAGTCAGATTTAGTTTTGAATTCAATATATACATTAGTGTCATCACTATATCAATATTTGTTCTTTATATTAATAATAGAAAGGTTATTTTTAATGAAAGTCGGATTGTAAATAGGTTCAAAGTCAATAAATTTGTTCACAAATTTATTTCTTGTTTTGCTTGATATCTGATTTTTTAAAAAAGACCAGCATAAGACAATAAATATTATCAACTATAATAATAGACTACAGTCGTTCTCTATATAATCACACTTCTCAAAACTAAAAAAAAAGGTATGATTATAAAAAACCTATATAATGTAATTATAGAGAAGGTTTTTTTAATAATATTATTAATAATTTGAGCCAAGTATAAATATGCTTATAAGAGAGGTGTGACTAAACAGAAGATGTCTATGGAGGAAGATAACTGTATTTTTGTTTAAGTATATTACAGGCCTTATAACTTGCAATAATAAAGAAAATATCTTTTGTGTAAGTTTTAATATCAAAAATATGTTTAAAAGAGTATCTTAAATAAAATATTTCTTTTCTAAGTATATTTCTAATATTTTGTTCAATAATATCTAGTTTGGTAAAAGCAGAAACATTGAGAATTTTAAATTTCTTATAAGAAATTTTATCTCTACTTATTCTGTAATATGTCTTAAGAATAAGATTTATTTTGCCATTATAGTTATTATTTTTGAAAAAGTTGGTAACTTTGAAAAGACCATAATGTATTTTACAATGATAGAAGAAGTAGTTTTGGTATTGCAAAAAGTTGATGCTGGTGAAGTAATCAAATTGCCTCATAAAAATCAATGAATATAAAAAGTTCTTTCTGATTGTAAATATTCGAATCTTATTTGACTTCTATAAACCTATCATAAATATATAGTGCCAAAAGTCTCAACTCAACAATCACGTGATTATGTTTCAATTTTTTTGGAACTGATTTGAATCATATGTTTAGAAATCAACTAATAAAAATCTCAGATTGGTGGCTTATTAGTATTATAATATGTCATATGTCACATATACAGTATGCAAAAAAAGTTATGTATTTTTATTTTATTTCATAAATAACAGATTTTAGTAATATGAAGCTAGCAATTAAATATGTAAAATATGTATTAATTAATATCTTTCTTTATTATTATTACTTATATATTATCTAACTCATCTATTATTCTTTCAATATTGTCAGATAACCAATGATATGACTTATATTTGCTAACAGCTCACTTAGCGGTCCTACCTTTCAACCCTTTATTATATACATCCATATATCTCTATAATTTGCATGCAAATTTACGAATGGTTGTTACAGGAATACTAATAAGAACTTCTAAAACCTGTATCAATAAGTCATTATAATTATAATTGCATAACTATCTTATTTCTTATTTTGCAAAACCCCAATATCATTCTATGAAGTTATACTCATAATGGAATTTTGGATAACATTTAAAATATATCCTGCTTTAATTATTGCCTCTTCTAATATTGACCATTGTTCATAATAAAAATCTGATTGCAGTGACATTATTCTTTGTGCATAACAATCTAATCTTTCTGGATCAACATCATCTTGTTTTTCAGAATATTGCTTACACATCAAACAAATACCCTTATTTGGCCAAAGATTATGCACTGTAAGTACCTACTTAATACCCTTCAGCTTTCTTTTTAATTTATGATTATCTGAAAATACCATTGAATGTATAAATTTCTCTTCATTTTCATTGATATACCAATTATCATGCATTTTAGGTTGTGTTCTTCTGAAATTCAAATTCATTCTCATTGCAATTAGTGCATTAGCTACCATTACATTATGATTTGTAGATTGGTCAAAACAAAATACATCAACACAACCAGGATGTAATATCTCAAATATCAGAATAGCTTGATGCACAAGCTAATTTTTGTAAAGAAGGTTTGTTATCATATTTCCTAATCATGCTTTAATCTTAGATTTATGAATTTTTGACCTATCTGATCCAGTATATGCTCCAATTTCCAATATCCATCTATTTGTACTGAACAAAGAATGAAAGTCTCTTTACTTTTAATATATGAATTTTCCTGCATTTGTTTATCAGATAATCATAGTAATGACAAAAGAAGGTGAAAATTATGATAAAGCGTCCTTGGTGCTTTGAGTTTAGGATATTTTCATCCTCTTTCATCCAGATTCTTCACTATTCATCATTTGCGTAAAAATGATATTTATCATACATTACCTAAACTAATTCTTTTTCTCTCAACTTAAGCTAAGGTTCTGAAACTATATCCATCATATCATCATTTAAATCTTTCATTAACCTTTGATATTCGAATATCCTCTCCAACCATTTCTTTCTATATTTCACTATTCATCCTATCATAATAAATTTCTTTTTTTTTCATTATACTTATATTCCTACAAATATATGTAGTTTTGGCATATTTTCTCAGAAATTGTATCTTTTTTGATATGGTCTATTAATTTAGAAAATACCGTTTCTTCAATATATACTTTTAGGTTTCTAAGGGTATGTAACTCTAGTTTTTATTATTGTAACTATACTTGACATTCTTTTTTAAAGTCTTTATTATTTAGCAAACTTTCTAGTTTTATATGTTTTCCTCGATGATGGACAAGAATCTCTCCTGTTTTTATAAAATAATCTTTCCCATTTTTAAATACATCTTGCAATATAATCACTTTTATTTCACATAGTTTGTGTAATCTGATTACTGACATCCATTTTATCACAACTATCTAATAATAACTGTATATATCTGCGTATACTTAGATGACGTAAATAGTCATATGTAAAAACATTTTTATTCATCTTTACAGATTTTGTTATTGTGCATTGTTGATTTATTTCATCTAGACGTATCTGTAGATTTCTTGTAATCTCTTCAGAAATTAAAAAAGAATTTAATGTAATTTTAAAAGATAAAAATGAAGATGAGAATGGAGATTATGCGGATTTAATAATTGTAATAAGGGCATACTGGTTGATTTTTCAGTGTTTCTAAATAATGTATCAAGAGTCCTTATTCTTTTTGTATCACATGTTAATTCTTTCTTTTTTTTGTGCGTGTTCTTCCAGACTGTAGTTCTTAAAGTTTTATTGTATACTATTCTGATACTACCTATAGTTTTCTCATGTTAACAAAAAACTTCGGTAATAAGCTTTTTTCTCACTTTCTCAAACTTTTTTAAATCTTCTTTCATTATTTATCTTATTCTCTATCTGGTCTTCAACAATTCTACTCTCTGTCTATTTGTTAATATTCTCATTATCCATCTATTTTTTACCTTTAACAACCTTTATTTCAGTTTTTGCTTGATCTTTGAATATATAACATCCTATTTTTTTTAGGTATTTTGCTAATCTGCAGTTTTCTTTTTATTTTACGTGACATTTAAAAAATGGTTAGTTTATTCAAATAAAACATTTTTCATTTACATGTGAAAATCTAAAAATTTTCTTATGATTACTTGTTTCTCTCATAAAAAATTGATTATGATAATTCAGGCTGACATTAAATTATCATAATTTTAGCTCAAATTATGATGATTTTAGTTTAAATTATGATAATTTTTGGCTAATAAAATTGTATTCACATAATAAAATTTGTTTCAAATTTGGACAAATAATATGAAGATTACTGAAGTTTTTTTAAAAATTGGATTGGTAATTTAATAGATATTATCTTAAAAAATAAGATTACCTGTTTATTTTTTTTTAAAATCATATTATTTTTTAATGTTAAAAATTTCCAAATATTACAATTTTATTGTCTAGTTAAGACTTCTAGCACTATATTCGAAAGGAGAATTAAGAGTATGTTGAGGATGGTTTAAGAATTATTCTTTAGCTTTGATACTCTTTAGATATTCTAGTTTACTGCTATTTTAGCATCAAAAGTAAGCGGTTGTGTGAGAAAAGCTTCTGAAGTAAAGGAATATATGAAAATAAAAGAATATTTTTTATCTAAAATTTTAGTAAAATAATTCAGATCAGAGATAGGGATGGAATGTTAATCAATTTGTGAAACTGAATTAAAGTCTAATAAGTATGTGAAATCTAATTAGTTTACAATTATTTAGTAACAATTTCATTAAAAGTAAGGTCAATAATCTTTTGTAGTATGGGGAAATGTGTCTAATTTTGGGAAATTTTCAGAGACAAATTGTCTAAAGAGAGTAAAAGATCTTCTAAATTAAACATGTAGTAGAAACTCCCAGAGGTCTGATTGAAGTTTCGGCATCTCCAAAATTTTAGTATAATTAATAACTTTAATTATGGCTAGAACTTAGCCGAAACTCTTGAGACTTTATTTTATAGTTTTGGCCAAATATTAGGATTGATTTTCATCATATTTTGGCTTAAATTAAGTTTGAAAATTTGGCCGAAAGTCATGTGAAAAGGTTTCGGCTACATGTATATTCTAAATCAATTAGTATTTCTGTAGGAATTGATGTAGGTGTAGTAAAAGAAAGGTCTTTTAATTAAGTGTTATTGTATTTTTCTTTTTTTATATTTTTTTAATTAGTGATTTATTAGAAGACAAGGTATCCATAGGGATAGGTGTGAAAATAATATCATTAGTAGAAATTATAGCTATATTTTTATTAATAAGTAAAGAAAACAAGTTAATAGTTAATCTTGGTGATATCTTGTATGGGTGTCATTTGGTTAGAATAATCCTATATAATATTGATCTTAGTGTTATATAGATGTGTCAAGTAGTGATTGGAGATGTAATAGTTTCTATCTTTATTTATCGACGTAACTTTTTATTATTATTACATAATGTGTTTTAGTATTGACGTGTTTGGAAATGTTTGTGTCAGCTATATTATCTACTGTCAGTATAACATCGCTATATAAAAGAAGTATAGCTGTTTTGGACTAAATAGTAATCTTGTTAATAATAGACATATTGTTTATAAAATTGTTTTTACTTAAATGGAAAATAATAAGAGAAGAAATATCTAAAGTATAGAGAAAGTTCTTTATTTTCCAGATTTTTTCTTCTTGAATTTGTAATAAATTCTGTATAATTCATATTTGTAATCATATTAGAAAGGGCTTTGTTAAGCCTAAAAATCTGGCAATAGATAAGTCTAAGTTAAAAATTAAAAGCAAAGTATATTTAGCAAGAATTAGTTTCTTTTGATTAATGTTTAATTATTGCTAAAATTTTGTCCAGAAAATTAGCAAAAAGAGTTGAATTTTAAAAGTATTTGGTATTTTATATTTAAATGTTAATATAAAAACATATAAATATTAAAAAAAATAATAAAAATTTTTATTTTATTAAATAGTACTTTATAATTTTTAAAATATAATTTGCCAAGTAATTATATAATTACTTGCAAAATTTTACAAGTTTAGAATTAATTTAAAGTATATTACTTGGATGATTTGCAACTTAACTTAAAGGATTTGTAAGTTTTTATGTATTTTAAGTGATTTTTTGGATTAACTTTATTAATAACTTACTTAAAATTATATTATTTAATAGTTTTTATTTTTAAAAAGTTAGAAAAAAAGTTTTATTCAGATTTCATAAGTTGAAAAGGTTTTTTTGCATTATTATGTAAAGTTCAATTTAATGATTTTTGCTATGATTTTTATATACTACAAAATATAAAAATCAACCTATTTAAGATAAGAAAAAGTTATATAATTTGGATAAATTCAAATATCAAATATTTAAATTGAAAATTAATAAAAATTAAATAATAAATATATAAATTTATAGTAAAATATAATGAAAGAAATATATAAAAATATTTGAAAATTGCTAAATATCACCAGTGGTAATCATCACTATTATATATTTTTAATATATTATATTCATTTACATTTGCATTTTTATTATTTATTCTGGAAATTTAGAATTTTTTTAATAGTAAAATCCTTATTTGTTACCACGCTGATGACAATTATCACTGGTGATATTTAGCAAACCCCAAAATATTTATTAATATAGTGAAATTAATTTGAAAATGGCCTTCAAATAATAATAATATTTAGGTTTTATTTTAACTTACATATTTTCTTATTAAAATCCTATTGAATACTATTAAAATAATATAAATCAAAAACTTAAATCATAAATAAAGATAAAGAACAACTTTTTGAAATATAACTTCTTTTTTATATTATTATTAAGAGAATAATTTTTACAAGTTTCTTTACATTTACCAATCCCTTCATACACATTAAACAAAATATAACCCAAGACCAACATGTTTTATTCTTTCTTTCTCCTGATTCAATTTGTTTGACATATTCTTCACCTTTAGATGTTAATTCAATAATATCATCAATTCTATTCGTTGATTTTGTATGATCTTTTTTAGTATTCTATTCAATAAAATCAACAGCACCTTCTACCCAACTCATGCTAATAATATTTTCCTTTACTAATTCTGAAGTTCTTCTTCGGTTTTAACATTTTAAATGAGTATTTTTAACAATGGATGGTTTGAAATATACCATTCAGCAACACGTCCAAAAAGTATCATCCATCATTATATTGGACTGTGTTCAAAATTTCTTTACATGTAAATAATATATAAAGTAAGTGATAAAGCCATTAAGACTTGAGAAATAAGAAGTGATAAGTTTTCTTAAAGGAGACGGGTGATAAAGTTTCGTGATTTAAAATTAAAGACGCGGTTTGTAGTTTAATACTCATATCACATGAGTTCAAATAAAAACGGTTGCATATTAAAGAAAATGGCTCAATATTTGAAATTTGGTGACTATGTTACACATTTGTAAAGTGTTTATTTATACTGGTTAATCTAAACGTTACGATTACACCCAAAAAAAAATGTTCTTAAGTTTTGTAAACATTTTAACTCCGGCCCTGAAAAAATGCGTATAGCCTGCCTTACCCCCCTATATTATTATATTCCTGGGCCTGAAGACTAAAACATGACGAAGAGAAGCGATTGCAGCTCTATAAAAAGATCGACTATCAAAAATTCATGAAACATTAAATTTATGTTTATCGAACAATTTTACAAATTCTATTGATTATTATCCAACGGAGAAATAATTTTTCTTCGTGAATCTTTATATAGATTTTTTTATTACCAGATTATCTATAACAGATAAGGTAATAAAACATCTGTGAAAACCCATATAAATTATTTGAAATATCACAGGAGCAAATGTATCGTTCTTATACGATCAGGTGCTATTTTCTTATACGATACATATTTGTTTATATATGGGTCGTATAAGAAAGTATGTCGTACACGATACATTTGCATCACAGGACATACGATAAAAGTACGCGAAAAAACAAAAAGTTTGTGATACAAAAATATGTGATAAAAAAAGGCGCGATTTTTTTATTAAGATCAACTGACGTCAGCAGCTTTTTTAAGTGTATAATTTGATTATATTCTTTTACATTTTTCTTATTTTGTTTCTCCTTCCTAGTTTTTTTTTTTTTTATATGTAGTTTTTTTTCATTGAAGGTTCTTTTCTTTTTCTTTTCTTTCTCTTAAATTTAATGTTTACACAAACTAATATACTTTATATTTTTATCTTCTCTCATTTTCAAGTTGTCATTAGATCAAAGTTGTTTGTTTCAGTGAAACAAAAACATATTAACTAGTTGGAATTTTGACAGTCGATGTTAAATTTTTTCGGTTAAAGCTATTTTGAACACCCTTAATATAACACTATCATAGAGTTGGAATTACATACTAATTACGATATTGCTTCGCAATTCTTCATTTATAATAATATCACATTAACTTAAATTTTTATAATGCCAGAGCAGTCAGGAACAGGAGGGACAAGAATAATTCGATCACGTACAATATGGGAACGAGTTAAAAATTGGCCGATGGACCGTATTAATAGACTTGAAGAGGACTTTAAAACGAAAGATTGGGATGAATGGAATCAAGCTTCAAGGTGTGCTTTTTTGTATTAAATCACTATCTACGCGACTACTAATATCACGTTGTACCATAATAGTTGGTTTGCAGCTATTGGGCTGAATGCTTTATCTATTGTGTTGCGGATTAGTCATTGGTTTGATGGACCAAAATATGACCCTATACTTAATCCATTTCGTAGTCCTTTAGCAATTTGGGTATGTATGTATTTTTCCTAAAATAATTTGTTTACATGGCATCATCAATTAATAATTTGACTTTAATTTTACAGCTTTCTTTTTGTGAATGGACATTGTTCTCGCTAAGTATGATCAATGCTATTTATGTTTATTTATCCACAAAGAATTATCATCTCTTTGAACATCGTCTAAATGTAATGTAATTTCAATATTTTACGTTCAATAAAGATATTTGGTTATATTTATATTTTTTTTTGCTAGGAAAGATAAATTATTTGTAATAACCTCATAACAATTTTCTCCTTATTTAGGATCGACCAAAAAGTAATAATGTTCAAATGCAAGAAGTGGGCGAACCTATCCCAGCATGGGCGGAAAGATTCCCTGGTAAATTTTTGTAAGTTATTTGAATAAAAAAAAAAAAAATTTTTTTTAAGTGAACGATCTTTCTCTTTAATTAAAGTAAATTTTTAGTTACCCTTTACTACAAGTTATCTTTGAGCATCCCGGATTTGAACCTAACAGTGAATGTGTTTGGGTGATAACGATGTGGTGTCCTTCTAGTTTTTGTTTAGATCTTTTCTGGTATTTATGAATTTTATAAGATCATTATTTATTTTTTTTTTTGAGCCTTTATTAAATTTATTAAATTTATGATTTTTATTCTTTAGTTATTATTCTCCAGCTCAAGTTTTGATTCTTCATTATTTGAACGGAGAAAATTATTTTTATCTTTTACCAACAGCAGTAGTCATTGGAATTCAAGTAAATATGAGAGAATCAGAAATTATTATTTGTTAATTTATCCTTCCCTTTAATTCTAACCTTTTTTTTTACAGTTGAAGGTCCTTGTCAAGCTATATCAGTCTCTTATCAAAGACAAACAAATAATATTTAATGAAGTTTATAATGAATATACGGAGAAATTTGTCAACCCGAATTGTTTCGTTCACAAATATGAAGTTGGAATACAAACTGATGTTAACAGGCCGTGGGATAAAATTAATACTAATCCTGTATCAAAACAGAAACAAAAGGGTAAAAAAGAGATAATGGACAAAAATATTTAATATATTTCCTTCATTTATCTCTTTACAATCATAATAATGAATCAAAGCTGTTTGTTTGGACATTTGGAAATCATTCTGCTGTAAATAACAAATTTCACAAAGTCATTTCTTCGAAGTTAACAAATTATTTGTTTTCGTCAATTATTTTTAAAAAGTTACATAAGGCTCCATAACTGCATATTTACAAAATTTTAAAAAAATATCATTTTTATCTTAATTTAGGAGATAATCGTAAGTATGGTATGCTTTTAAAATCCACAACCTTTGTTATTGCAAACTATAAAGTTCGCCTTAAAATCTAATTTTTTATGATTAATTTTCAAAAGTAAAAAGTTTATTTCTTCTTTATATTAACAATTTTAAATTCCAGTAATTATTGAATTATCCAATTTATTATGTATAACAAATCTTTTTAATATAGTAATAATACAAAAATAATATTATTTTATTATTTTTTTTTTTATATTTAGATAAGGTAAGTTTTTAATTATCGAAAAAGAAAAGGTATTTAAATAATAAACAAATAGTAAAAAAAACGCTCTAATATTGTCAAATGTGTATTAGTTAAGAAATAAAAGGTAGAGGAAAAAAAATAAAATGAAAAATCAATAATAACAATGATACAATAAGTTATATAATAACAAAAATATATATTTTTTTTTAAAAAAAATTCAAACCCCAATTACATGAAATATATAAATAAATGAACAAATCATGAATGCTGTTGATCATTTACATTTATAATTTTAAAAATGTGTTAAATTATCAAGAAAAATAATATATCAAAGGAATTTTTTCCTTCTGTTGATCAAATTATTCAATATCAAAATGAAGTCCAATGGAAAAAGCAGGATTATCTTATAATTATATATATAAATTATTGTTTAAGCCCAAACCTATATACAAAATTAAATATTTTAAATGAAATTATTAAAAAATAATATGAAAGAACATAATTTTAAATAATTTACCTTTAATAATGAATCCCAACTACCCGTACATAAAGCCATACCGTCACTTGATACACCTAAGCAACTAACCCGATTTTCGTGTGCTGCCAAAACGCCTACACGTTCACCCTTCAATGTATCCCAAACATTACAATTGAAATCATCATATCCTGCAAAAAGAAGACGACCAGAAATCGAAAAAGCAACAGAAGTGATACCACAAAGAATATTATCATGTGTATATTGATTTAATTCTCGATCGGCACGTAAATCAAATAATCTACAAGATGCATCATCAGAACCAGTTCCAAATGCATCTCCATTAGGGAAAAATCTAAGAAATAAAAAAACATTTTCTTTAAACTCTATAAACCCGTTTTATTATTTGATCATTAGTAATAAATGTTGATAAAAAAGTTACTTACTGTACAGCATTAATATCTGATTCATGACCTGTGAATGTTTGTACACAACGACCATTTCGGATATCCCAAACTTTAGCTGCAGCATCACAAGCTCCAGATACAAATATTTGCTGATTAGGTGCAAGAGATAAACTAAAGATAGTTTCAATAGTTAGCATTGATTCATTCTAGGATATCACATTTGATGATAATCTAAATGATTGACTATGTGAAATCGAAAAATATATCAATATTTTTGATTCCCTGCATAGTCCTAATGACTAACACAATAACAAAATTATTGGTATACTACACCCCACCAAATAACTATAATTTAAATATTTAATACCTCATTACGTCACCGGTATGATCATTAAATTCTAATATTTTCATTCCAGCATCGATATCCCAAAGAATACAAGTCATGTCACCTGATGATGTCAAAATTTGTCTATCATTAAGAAACCGACAGCAGGAAAGATAGCCGGTGTGAGCACTCAATTCTCGAGCAACTTTAACGGAACCTTCTTTTGTCTTTAAGTTATAGATAGAACAAATATTATCCAAACCACCACAAGCGACAAAAGCACCAGATGGTGCATAGGCACATGTCATAACCCATGAGGATCTAAGGGGAATAGCATGAACCTTATTGGTTGTGGGTGCATCCCATACGATGAGTTTACCATCTTGTGAAGCAGATACAAGATGACGCTTATCCGAAGCCCAATGCATTGCATAGATTTTCGCGAGATGACCTTTGAGAGTACGACGAACTTTCATTACAATTCTTGGTAAAGGTTCAATTTCAGCGGCCATTGTTCTCACTGTAAATTCATCAAAAGAAAAAAATATATATGAGAAAAAGAAATTGTGGCATTTCAAGTTAAAGCTGAGTTATAAACTAAATAATTTTTTAGAATCCCCAATTCACTCATTTAATTTCAATTAATCTTATTGGATATCAATTACTTTTTTAAATTTGGTTTATTTCTTTTTTATTTTATCAATTACTTCATCATATTAGAAAAATATCAATAAAGTATAAATTGAAAATAAAATTATCTCTCAGAATTATGTACATCGCCAAGTTTTTCTTGCTAAACTTTTTCGATAGATTTCATTCAAAAAAATATCCTCGTATACATCCTCATATATAAAAGTAATCCAAATAAACAAATTATATTCAAAATAAGACTCCAACTATCAACTAAAACCTTGAATCAATAAACAATCTATAAGTACATACGAGACGTGTCAGCTAATGTATCTTTTCTCATCTTAATTTTTTCTTTTAAAGTTTCTGCTTCTTTACGAGCAGCGGCTATCCTGTCTGCAATGTCAGTCATTTCGTATTAATATTATTTGGATTCAAGGGAAAGGTTAAAAGGAGAAAGTATGGTTGTAAGATGAAAGAAATGCTTGTACAAATTTTTTCAACAATGAATTTAGTGTATTTAAAAATAGGGCGTTGGTAAGTAAAGAAAGAAAAGGGCCACAGAAAATTTAAATTTAGACCCCAATCAGGTAAATAATATCTTTGATTCAGGTAAGACAAATTTTGTTAAATTTGTTGTGGATTAACCCAATTTATATCTTTGATCTAGTGGTACGATCCGGATCCGGATGCAATCCGTCAACCGGATGATCAAAAAACGGACCATCCGGAATTCCGGATTGAAAAAATTAATCCGCGAATATATACATAATTTTTTTTTTTTTTATCAAATTCAAACTTTATTAGTTTAAGGAAATAATAGAGCTATCAAGTCTCGCAAGATGTATATCCCTAAGTGTAAATACTAATCAAGTGAATAATCACAAATAACTAATACCATACTCAAGATAGCAGATAGTTTCACCTGGCATACCCAAACAACTACTTGATATACAGAGGTATGTCCAGTTCAACTTGTCCCAATCACCTACTCCTACAACTACAAATAACCAATTATTTCTGCACATAATGGAAACTACCAGGGAAATATTAACAGAACAAGAATTGTCTACTGATATTGCATTCATCATAAGAAGTTTGGAGAATAAGAATCCCTTCTATCAGATATATAATTAAAGGATTGATCAGATAATAATCCAATAATATGTATCATTTCATGTGAAATTTGGCCAGAGGGCTCCTGAATACCAGTATGGCGCATATATAGAACTTTTTCTTTGATACTTTTAATTGAGTGTACATA
The DNA here is from genome assembly GCA_003550305.1 of Glomus cerebriforme. NCBI lineage: Eukaryota > Fungi > Glomeromycota > Glomeromycetes > Glomerales > Glomeraceae > Glomus > Glomus cerebriforme. The sequence goes on along the minus strand of QKYT01000102.1, from coordinate 95,383 downwards.
TACTTTAAATTTATTATTTAGTGTACTATATAAGTTTATATAAAATAATTACATTCTAATAAAGTGTACAGATTAAGTTGAATCAAAAGTCAAAGTAATAAAGTTTATTGATATATTAACTATTCAACAGAACCCCAGACATTTCTAATACAACTCATACTGGTGATTTAGTTTATCCAAATCGGATCACTGGATGCTGAAATAATTGCAAAAAAACGAAAAATAAAAAAAAAGCAAATTGGGTCAATTTTGGCAAAAAGTCAGTTAAGAGTTCTACACTAGATATTCAGGATTCTTATTTAACAGTATAGAAGGATTATTATTTACTGTTACAGAAAAAGTTAATTTTGTTTGCATATAAGTTCTATGTTTCATTATTGAAATATTTTTAAATAAATACTTTCTTCATCACGCTATAAAAAATATATAAAATTTAAAATCAAATCTTATTGGATAATTTAAGTTAATTAACATTTATCTCATCTTTTTCGTAAGATAACACAAAATCTTGCGTTATATTAGGAACAAATAAGATATTTTTGACACATTGTATTAAATTTTGATAATAAAGATGATAATTTTTATCATTATGATGTATTATAAAAACTTTATTATATGCTGAATATGAAATCTTCATATTATCCATGAATACTTGTCTGATATTTTTTGGTAATGGTAATACTGTAAGGTTTGAATGTTTATTAAAAAAGCGTATAATATCATTACCAGCCCTATTGTTTAATTTATGTTTTGTTACTAATATCATTAAGCATCATTAGGAAATTCTATGCAAGTCTCAGATTTAGGATTTTCAAATTCTTCAAAAATTTTATGTTCTTCAAATGGTTTTAATATATCTTTATCTTTAAGGCTCATTGTTGACATTTCAATTTCAATACTATTAAATGACATGTCTTGTACTTTATTTTCATTTTCTATCTAAAATAAAGTACAGTCAGACCTCCATACAATCACCCTCTATATAATAACACCTCTTTATAAGAACCTATTTTTGCAAAACCAATTTAAACATTATTAAATTACCTCTCTATAATTACAAAACAGTTATAATTACTATCATCACATTTTTCTGAACACATATATCATTTTTGTTAATAATTTACCTTCCAATTAATCACATAATTTTTTGATTGGTTGTAAATTTTCTTATAAATGCACGTATGATCATATAATGCATATCTGATATATAATAACATTAATACAATATAATAGCTTTAACATTTAGTATAATATATAGTATAGCATAATATAATAATAATACTTGTAAATATATTTTTTTTACTTTTAATAAATTGATAGCGATGTAAAACTCTATATAATCACTTCACATGATTTTTAATATAGTGGGGATTATAAGAAAGTTACCTTTTTACAATAACACTTCTATACAATCACCAATTTTTGCAGAACTGAAGAGATGATTATATGGAGGTCTGATTGTAATTATTAGGCAAATCACAGGTAGAATGCTGTTTAATCGGACATATACCTGATTGATAACTATTAAAATAATTAGTTAATATAGTATATACTGTATATCAGATTAAACAAAAATTGGGGATCAATAAGACACATACCCGATTAAGTACAATATAAGTAATTGGATTGACCGATTTATAGTTATTTTATTAAGTGATCATTTAAACAAAATTAGCAATTCGATTTGTAATAATTTGTAAAATTGTGATATATACTAGTTGAAATAGGAATATGACATTAGGCCAATATTTGACTTAAATTAGTAATAAAATGCAATTTGACCTATATTTAATCCTACAGAATGATGGCCAAATTGCATACTAATTTTTAAACTTATATTTGATTTATATTCAATCTTGCAGAATAATGGCCAAATTATAGCTTTTTTATTGTAAAATTATGGTCGAATTAAAGAATAAAAATTAAAATATAAATGTTAAAAAATTTTAAAATGGTAAAAAAAAAAAAAGGCTAAGGAAGAGAGGTTTGAGGGATATTTGATATCCCTCCAAAAATCATTCATTTATCTTATTTAAAGCTGAAAAGCAACTAAAAATTGGTAAATTTGATGAATCTATTAAATTAGCTAAATAATATTGTTATAATATTATATTAAAGAAAAAGAGAAAAAAAAAATACATATTTTAAATCACATGATACGCGATTTCATAGTAGTTTAAAAAAAACTTAAATTAGTATATATATATGCGATCTTTTTAAGTTCTTTTTAAACTTCTTTTTTTTNAACTTTAGCAAAAATTTGTAATAAAATATTGGTTCAATAGTAGATTTAAATGGTATTTCAAAATTATTTTACATTTATATTTTACAGATGAAACTTTACTTTCTTTAGAGAAATACAGTAATATATTAATATTTCATAGATTTGGACAAATTTTAAGTAAATTAAGTGGTAAGTTTTGTGATATTTTATTATGAAATTCACCTTTTTAAAAGAATCATATTAGTATTTCTATTGCATTTTTATAGCTGAATTTTAGGCGAATTATGTATTAAGTTCTATAATGAAATATTACGAAATATACTTTTTTTAAAAAATAATTATTTTAAACATTTATAGTCCAATGGGGTTTAAAAGATGTATTAGGTAATTTTGGATTATACAAGCTATTTTCTTTATTTTTTTAAATCTACATTTGAAAAGTAAGTTTTTAAAAAATTGGGTTTCTTTTTGCCTTTATTTCATACTAACTGAATTTTTTTATGTTTACCTGATACTCTTTTAGGAATGATGAGTTTTTTAACTTCATATCACTTGTTAATTATTTTTCTTTTTTTATTTTTTTTTTATATTTAGTTATTATTTTATTTCTTTTTAAAACAAAATACTTCTATGAATATTTGCATAAAAGCGATATAACATGTTAGTTTACAGTATCTATTAATATTATGTTATGTAATGATAAGATCAAATTTCATTATTTATTTTTTTTTTAGGATTAACTTTGGCTTTTTGAATATAAGAGCTTTTTGGCATTTAAAGGTACTTTATTTAACATGATTTTTTCTCTTTTTTTCTATAAGATCAACTAACTAATTATGCTAATTAATTTTTTTTAGACTATTTTGATTAACTTCAGCTTTATATAATCAATTTCATAATACTTATTCGGCATAGTGATTTTTCTATAGAATCAATACTATACTTTAAGTATTTGGCATAATAATAGCTTTTCTTTTTATAGTATTAATTTGAAAACTTTACAATTTTATTTTAATTTTATTTTTTTAGAGTTTATTTTAACAATCTTTAATATTTGTATGTAGTTTTTAATTGGGTATTATTTAATAATAAATTAGATTTAATATATGATAATATTTAATTTTATAAATAAAATAAATTTGTGAAAAATATAGGTTGAATATTAGCTTTTTTAAGAAATTATCATTTAACCTAGATACCTAACTGCACCAAAATCAACCTTAATTTAATGCAGGTTAAATTATCATTCGACCTAGATTTAACCTGATCAAATTTAGGCTGAATTGTCCTATTTTAACTAATACTGATTGTATACAAAGTAAATATCCGATTAATAACTTTGCAGATACCTGATTAATAAACTTTATATGCACAAATTACGCCAAAATTTGGTTATTAATTGGGTATCCTGCTGAAGAAAAACAAAAAAAATTGGGACTCATTTAGGTCATTTTAGGGTATTTTAAAATGACCTAAATGAACTCCAATTTGGCATCATTTTACCTGTGAATGTGCTATTATTAGCCTTATAGGCTTGAAAATAACATAATTACTTTAATTTACCTTAATATTATTATTATCATAATTACTACTTTGATTACTTTCAGTATTCATTTCACTGCTATGTATTGCATCATTATCATTTATTTCTGCTATTTTTATGCATTTTTGAATGTGTTAACTGTATAAAGTATGTTGACTGAATGTTCTTTCACAAATAGGGTATTTATAACTCATAATATTAATAAATTTATGTTTCTATAGGATTACAGAATTCAATGAAAATTTTGGTTAGCTTATTAAATATAAATGAATTGGATAATCATATCCACCGATCTGCCCATCAACATTATTAAAATATTACATGCAATTCATTATCATCCAGAAATTCAGATAACAGATAGATAATAATCTGATAGATATCTAACAGATAATCAAATAGATGGATTGAATAATATCCAAAAATCTGTAATACAATCAGCTTGTGTATTATTTATTTGTTTATTTTTTATTTCATAAATTCTCATATAAATAAATTTCTTATTGGTTTATTTCTTAATTATTAACAATTATCTTGATTTTAACTTTGAAAATATTATAAATATTATAATATTGCAATGTAAAGTTTTTTGCATTAATTTTTCTTTATTGTCACAACTTTTTTTGATTTAACTTTAAGAAAAATATTGCGATGCAAGTTTTTTTGCGTTAATATTCCTTTTTCGCAATATTTCACAAATTTTTTGCATTAAATTTCCTTTATTGTTATAACTTTTTTGATTTAACTTTGAGAAAAATATTGTAATGCAAGTTTGTTTACATTAATTTTTCTTTTTTGCAATATTTCGCAAGTTTTTTACATTAATTTCCTTTTTTTTGCAATATTTTGCAAGTTTTTTAAGTTGAGTTTGTAATTTATGTATTTTATTACCTGATTGACAAATTCTATGGAGTAAAGATTAAGTTGAATAAATGTCATTTAAAAAGGATAACTATAGATATGTATTCGATATACAATTTTTTCCATTAAATAATTATTCTTTAACAAAAAAATAAACTCAAAACGTAAGAATGAAGAACAGCCCGAACCTAATAAACATATGAAGATGCCTTCCACCGGTAATGCTGAAGGTATATATAATGTTTGAATATATATCTGATATTCTATTTTATTAAAAATAAAAACAAGTAATAATACTGGATTGTATTTTTTGTTTATAAAGTTTATTCATAAATACTTTCGAAACTTGATAAATTAATCACAGGTCAAAAACTTCTTGATAACCATATATCAAATCTCAAAAAAATACTTAATAATAATAATAATAATAATAATAATATAACTGATCCAGATTTTGTGAAGGTATATAATTTATTAGTTATTTATTAGGTCATTTATAGGCTTAGTGCAAAATTTACATTTCTATTCTTTATTTATTAAAACCTTGTGAAAAAAATTGCAAAAAATCTTTTTGAAAACTTAATATACCCAACTCAAAAGGAATTTAGAGATACAACAGAATTCTAACTAAAAAAAGAGTATAAGAAATAGTTCAAAAATTACAAAAAAAACCAATGGATAATCTTTTATGAAAAGCATATTTATCAGCAGATAAGTTAAAGCAATTTTGTATTATTTATTATAAAATTTATATTAATCTTTTTTTATTAGTTAATAGCATAACACAGAAGTGTTCACAGAACATTCACATCTAAAGTTAAAGATATAATGTTTTCAGTATTTGGAGAAGGAGAACTCCTGCACATAAATACCTAAGTAATACCATCAGAGATTTAACAATGAAAAAGAAAATCAGCTGTTGGTAAATATTATGCGAACCTTTTTAAAAAATAAAAATAAATGAATTCATGATATTTATATCAAAAATAATTGAAAAACTATGGAAAGATAAAAAAAATGCATCCAAAATCCAAATCACTTACACAATTAGTGTTTGCAAAACTTATCTGAACCTTAATAACCAAGTAATCTAAATGAATGAGGGTATCATTAAGCCCAAAATAATTAAAAATCTCATAAGTTTTAATTAAACTTAACATGAATATTAAATAATTGAATTAAATCATTTTTTTTAGCAAAAATTCATTAACAAGAATTGATTTTTGTGTTTGGATGAAGAAGAGGAGTAAGAAGAGAAGCATAAAGAGAAAGAACATGTTGAAGAAAAGTATGCTGAAGAGAATGTTAATAAGAAAAGAGATGTTAGTTGAGAAGAGGGTCTGAATTATCATTTAATACTGATAAAGGTAATCTGAATATTAACAACTTAAAAAATAACTATCATTTAATAAAGAAATAATAATAAAATTTTATACTTACTCGCAATAAGTATATCTTGTATTTTAATTGAATTTTTTTTATGATAATAATTCCAAGTTTTTTAAATAAGCTGCAATTTCTTTATATTTTAAATTGAGTAAAACTAATTCTAATAAAATGGACTTTTTTAAATAATTTTTATATATATTACTAACTACACACTAACAATATCAAAACTAATAATAATTTCTCTTACTTCTTTTAGATTCTAAATATATTTTTATTTTTTATTATTTATATATATATTATATCTAGATATTACAAAATATTTGTATTTTTTTTACAAAAGATCTAATAAAATTACCTCCTTTTTGTAAATTTATATATAATTTACCAAACATTATACTATTTAAGAATGTAAAATTATAAAGTATTACCTATTATTATAAAAATACAATATTAATTACTATTATNAAAAAATATTATGAAAAGNTANNNAGTATTATCTTTGTGATGATGCTGGAAAACTTTGAAGAATTACGTTTCATAATATTAAATAATTTTATGATGCGTAATATTACTTAATTTTATGTAAATGTATATTTTTGAAATATTATGAATATTTATGAAATATTACATTTAAAATTCTGGAATATTACGCATCGTAAAATTACTTAATATTACAAAATGTATAATTTCAAAATATTATGAAAAGTTACGTAATATTATATTTATGAAAACTTATAGTAGATTTAGAAACTTATAAAATATTATACCATGTAAATTTATGCAAATTTTCTCATTGAAAAATTTTCTGATGTAGATTTCTAACATCATTAGCATTATAAACGCATATATTAGATAAATTTATAATATTATCTGAAGTTTAATACTCTTCATTAACAATTAATTAAGTATTTCATATTATTTTTTCTTATTAGTAATATAAGATAAGATTAGGTTATCTAGATTTTTTTGATAATTCTTTTTTATTAAATAATTTAATACTTTCTTTAAATAACCTATAATTTGACCATATTTAATCTTTTTTTGTATATGATGGTAAATCTGAACTTCTTGGATATTGTCGTAATATTTAGAAATAATTTTTTGTGCATTATTATTTTGAGACTTATGAATATATGCATTAATAAACTCATTATATATATAATCAATATTTTTCTATGTATTATCTTGTAACCATCTTGCTAGTATTAGTATAATATGAAATATTACATTCTGATTTTTAACCATTAGCTTGAAGTAATGCTGACAAACAATCCTATGAGAAACTAATAACAAACAAATATATAAATAGGTATCATCATTAAGCATAATAATATGTTAATATAACTTTATTGTCATATATGAAACAATTCGCCAAATCTTTCTAATTAAATTTCTTAATATTGAATTTAATAATGCTTTTAAATATACTTGTCGATAGTCATAATAATTCTCATTGTTATTAATAACTTCATCCTCATTTGTCATATCTAAATCCTAAAATAAAGAAGTATTAAATAATGTAATTAATTTCAATTCAATAGTATAAAATTCTTTTGATTTTTTGTTTTCTTTATTTAAATCTTTTTGATACTAAAAAAAAAATAAAAATTTATTAATAAAATTCCTTTATAAGTATAATTCTAACTTCTAATTACAATCATAATCATAATCCTTATTCTACCTTAATTATAATTCTAATTCTTAATCCTAACTTTAATTTTAATATTAATCCTTAATCTTGACTTTAACTTATAAATGTCATCCAAATTATTTTGGAATGTACAAATTCATTTAGTTTATATATAATTTATTAAGTAAAATACCAAAATAATTTGGAATGCCAAAAATAATTTAAGATTTTACTATATGTCCAAATTGATTTTAGGATTTGGGTGATATCTATATCCTAACTCTATTCCTAATTTCAATTCTGACTCTCTTTAATCCTTAATCCTAATTTTGACTTTAATTCTAATCCTAAATCCTAATTCTGACCCTAACTCTAATCTTAAATTCTAATTTTAACTCTAATTCTAATTTTTAATTCTGACTCTAATTTTATTTCTAATTCCAAATTCTAATCCTAACTCTAATCCCTAATCCTAATCCTGATCCTAACTCTAATATTCTAACTTATATATTAATTTCAATCAACTTTAATAAATATTTTACTTATCAATTAATCATCATTAAATGCAAAAGTGTTTAGCAATTGTTCAAGAATTAAAGTATATTCCAATAGATAATTCTATAGGCTAAACTAATAATAGATATTTTGTAACGTCTTGTTTTTTTAACTCCAATCCTAAAATGGGTTTCATAGTTATATTATTTTTCTCATTGTTCTTAAAATCTATGTACAAATACATAGTTATACATAGTTTAATATGTTCAACAGATATACCTACATTAAAGTATTTAGAAGTAAATTTAAAATATCTATATTAAAAAACAAATTCTTTATCTTGAATATTATTATATAGACGTTCCATTTTTGATTTTTGTATGTTGAAAATACTGAAAAAAAGAGTGTGTAACATAAAATTCGAGTTAATATAATAAATCAAAATATATATAAGCCACTATATGATAATATTACATTAATCAATAAAAATTTAAATACATGATGATTACATAATGCAGTAATAATATTGCACCTGCAGCATATAAATTTACTATAACTTTTTTTCTTAAAACTTTAGACTTATAATAGTTTTATTATCTAATTTATTTAATTGGTTAAATTATCTTTAAACAATAGTAATTGTAAGCAAATTTACCTGTAATTTTATTATAAATTCAGTTCTCATTTATTTTTAAAAATAATGAAATTATTTTAGAAATTTTTTTTTTTCTAAATAAACTAATATTTATATTATGTAATAATAAGTATTAATTTACTAATTACATTAAAAAAATCAAATTTTAACTTATTGATAAATATTATGCATTTTTAAAAATAATTGTAAATTTAAAAAAATTCATTTTTAAATTTAGCAATCTCAATAGGATTTGATTGTAACTATATAAAATTTTAGTATAATATTTAGAATTTACTATGAAAAATAACTTTTATTAATTATATTTTTTAATTTTAAATATATGATTTTAACTTTTATAATACTTTAAAAAATGAATAATTTTGTAAAATTCATAATAAAAGTAATGTAAAAGTGCAATATAAAATTTATTGATTTAAATTATAAAAATTTTAATTTCTTTTTAATTATCATTATTTATTTAAGTATAATAATCTTTATTACATTTTATGCAATATAATTGTGATTGAAAAGGATTTTTTTTTTGGTTTTTTTTGAGTTTTTTTGTTCAAATATTTACATTACATATAGCTACTTTTCATTTCTTTCCATTTATCAGAAAAATGACCATTTTTATTTTTTAGAGTTTCTTATGAAATTTTCATTATAAAAAACTAAAAAAAAATTAAAATTAATAAAAAAAAGTGAAAAAAATAAAGGAAATTAAAAAAACTGTAATATTCTGAAATTCTGAAGCCTTAATTTGTGGCTTAGAATGTAGATTAATATATCTGCAAAATTATATGATAATCCGGCCAAAATTAAAAATTGTTTTATTAGGTCAATCATTTTATTTTATAAATTGCGCCCACAAAACCGTTTAAGGGATAGTTATTAACAGTTAATAATAAATACTGTAAGTATGATTAATAATTTGCAATTTTACTATTAATTGTCTTGTTATAAAAAAAAGAATAATTTTTTTAATTAATCAAATGAAAAAAAATAAGAAATATTGGAATGGCAAATCAGTTTATATTCTTTTTAAAAAGTTGTGTAAAATAGTAAAATATACTTTTTAAAGTGATAAGTAGTGTATATGTTTAATTAGAAGTTATACATAATATTTGATAATTTATAAAATATAAATCGAAATAAATCAAAAGCATAAAAAAGAAGAAATAACAAACCAGCTAAAAATTACTTTTTAGGTTTAATTTTCACTACAAATTTTTTAATAATATATTTTTACAGATAATAATTTCTATAATATAAACCAAAATATAAAAACTAACCTGGATAAGCTAGCGAGTCGAATTACGGGTCAAACTCATTGCCTTTTATATTATACTCTGAATCTGCTGACCTAAAAAAAATTTTCAGTAAAAAAAAAAAAAAAAAAGGAAATCCAATTTATTCCAAGAACCTGTTGTACTGCTAAAGTCCTTATTGAAAACCGAATCTTGAAGATCATATTTAAAATTATACTGTATATCAAAAAAAAGACTTGTAATAATTAATAACTTCGATCTTGTAAATTATATATTCTTTTGAATAATTAAATTAATTCATCTTCAAAATATATATATGTATATATATATATATATATATATTTTTTATTAAAGGAAAAATTTGATTAAAAAGAAAAAAAACGAACCATTAAAAAAAAACCTAAAATACAAGAAAATAAAAAAAAAGTTCACATATGGAATTATTAAAAAAAATTAACCCTTACCACGAGAAATGTAAAATATGTATAAAAAAATTACAAAAATGCGGTGTAAAACTTCTAGCAAATATATGACATCCCAAAAGATACCAAAATAAAAAAAAAAATTACAGAACAAAAAAAATATACATTACACAAATATAATTTAAAATGTGAATTTTTTAAGGGAAACCAAAAACTTTTTATAAAAAAAAAGGCAACCTCTTTTTTTCGTAAGTTTTTGTCCTTTATTTTAAATTTTTCGTTTCGAAAAAAATAATAAATTCTTTTAGACGTATTGTCTTTTTAATGCTTGATCCCCTGAAGCGCCATATTTTTCATCAATTTTACGATATCGTTCTTCAACATTTCTTGCTTGGATTAAAATTATAGAAGCAAAAAATAAAAGAATATCAACTGTGATAAAACCGAAGAGTGTTGTGAATAATGAACGTGAAATACTATCAGCAGCTTTTGTTATTGGATCTATACAGGCTGCTTGTTGTGTAAAATCATTTGCTGGACAAAAGGTTGATACTGCTCTCTCATCCATAATATTTTGATATCCGCAGCATTTCAACTAAAAAATTCACAATTAATAAAGTTAATAAAAATAATAATAATTTATTTGATTTGATCATTTAATTTACTTACATCATCTTGGAAAAATGCTCTTGTTTTATCAGACCATTTTGCCCATACTTTACCATAGTGTTGTCGTTCATTTAATGTCTCAAACCATATGTTCGCACCCAAGGCCAAGAGTGCAATTGTAGTCAAAACAATGAAGAATGTATGTGTTAATAACCATTTCTTACGTCTTAATGGATTAATGAAACCAACAAGCCCAATTAAAAATGAAATAACAATTAATCCGCCAACACCGAACCCGCCTAAAAAAAAAATGATTGAATTGAACATAAGTACTAATTCCTCTTGATTCTATTAGGAAAAAAAAACATAAAAAACATACCTAGAATTAAATTTTCAGTTATTACAATACTTCTAATGTTAACCCCAAGGGACTCGAGCCATTTAACGCCAAGAGCTATAATTACAGCCCCCGTAGCTAAATAGCATAATTCTAAAAAAGCAAAAGATGCTAATGTTGTTTTACTGATTGCTTTATATTTCATGGTGATGTTTTTATATTGTATAGTATATTTGTCTAAAATAAATTATCTTTTTCCGGTTTATTTTCCTTGAACTAAAGTAAAAAAAAAACAAAACCGAAATAAAAGTCTAAAAGAGAGATTGGGAGAAAGGGAAGGTAGAATTTATTGTAAAGAAAGGAAATAGTTAAAAAAAAAAAAAGGATCGTGTAGAAGGGTTTAAACAACTTCCAACGTAAATAAAATAAAAAGGTCAATAAAATGACTTGATGGCCAGCAACAAGGCTAAAAGAATGAAAGAAAAAAAAAGGACAAAAAAAATTTACAAAATTTAAATGTCCTTAAAAAATAATTTAATTTATAATAAAGGATAACAAGGATGGTTCAAATTGATGGTAGTACCGAGATTTCGAGAGTTTCAAAACGCAGATGAAATTTATATAAGCTGCATAATAAGATGCATAAAAATTATAAAAATTATATTAGATAATATATATAATAAAATTTATTTTTATAAAGCATGGTAAAATCGGAAAATGGGATAGTTAAAAGAGGAAAAGAGCACATTTTTTTTTTAAATTAAATAAATTAAAAAAAAACATAATGTTTAATTTTGAAAATCGAATTTTGATGTGAAAAAAGGGGTTAACCAAATTAATCAAATGAATTTATCTTTTAAAAAATTTACTTTGTTTAACCAAAATTAGTAAAATACATTTAATTGTTTCATTTAAAATTATGAAACGGGATGAACTTGATTAAATTAGGATGATAATAAAAGGGTCCAAAAATCAAAAATATCGTATGATGTATATATATAAAGTATTGGAATAACTTAAATGACTTAAATGACTTACTGCAAACAATAAACAATATATAATTTGCGTTCGGAATTGAGAATCGGATTTTCGGGTATACCGACTAATTAGTAATTTATTAAAAATGGAGAATGGAAGTTAGATATATAGACATATTTATATATAAAAATATGAAATTTATTTATTTTGTATAACGTTTCACGACGTTTCTAAACAACGAAATAGTAACTGTTTCAGTCTTTCACGCATTTGCTTATAATACAACATAATAGTACATTATTTTATAAAACGATGTTTCATAAGTGGAAAAAATTTTGTTATTATCAAATTATTGTAAACCAATCAATATGAAAATTATAATATTTGAAATTTTTTTTTAAGTTATATGCATTTTTTGATACAACTCCTTGCCACATTTTTTTTTTTTTTTTTTTTATAGAAAAAAAAAGTTATGAAACAAGGGATAAGATTATATATATATATATATATATTTGTAAACACATGATGAAATTATTCGAAATTTATTACCGTAACAGATATAATTTTTTAATAAACAATAACTCTATTATTCATCAAGTATTTATTTTTTTTTTAGTTTTACAATTTCTTATAATAATCATAAATTAGTCCAATAAAATTATTGTATTCAGTAAAACGTTTTAAAAATGTTTATACACTATTCCTCCTACGAATTCCACTTCGTTTATCACCAGATTTATTTTGATCTAATAAATGATTTAATTTACCATCATCTTTCCATTTTTTCAACATTTCTTTACCAGCTTTATATCCAACTTTTAAAATTTCATCAAACTTATTAAATTCTAATGTACCATATTGTTGCACAGGTAATTGCATATAAAAACAACCAGGAATATTTTTAGCATCTTCTAAAGGTTTAACACTACTAACGTAAGCTAATCTTGATTGTATATCAGCCATTGAAGGTATATTGGTTTTTTTAGAAAAAGGATTTAATCTACTTAATACTACCCAAAATCCGGATAAACTATCCCCGTAATAAACAGGTGATGTATCATCATGACTTGCAACGTCAACTGCAAATATTGTATTTGCACCCATAGATTTCATTACTCCAACAGGTAAATTATTCATATAACCACCATCAACTAATAAATCCCCTTTTTCACATAATGGTGGAAGATAAGCAGCTAATGACATTGAAGCTCTAATATATCTCCAAGCGTATCCAGCTTTATGAATTTCCATTCTTGACCAAGTGATATTTGTGGTAATACAAAAATATGGTAACCAAAAATCTTCAATTAAAGTATCACTAAAACTTTTCCACATTCCTCTGTTAAATTCATGTCCGGTAAACCATGCAGTCCTTGGCCAAGTTAAATCCATTATTTGTCTCCATTTACTACTTGCTCTACTGGCAAACGCTTTGGCTCTACCTAATATTGCAACATTATCTGAATCTCTTGCATATAAACCACCAATAAAACTTCCAATACTTGTACCTCCAATCATATCAATAGGTATTCCTGCTTCTTCTAATGATTTAATAACTCCAATATGTGAAATACCTCTTGCTCCTCCTCCACCTAATACTAATCCAACACTTTTACCCACAAGTCTTCTTGCTAATCTAGCAAAATCACTTCTATTCCCTGTATAAATAGCCGGAGAACGTTTCGGTATACGTCTTGGATAAAATGCTTGTAATTGATCTTTAATGTTCATTAAAGTATTTTTTCTTGGTTTTTCATCAAATATTGGTGACTCAAATCTCATTAATACATGATGATGTGCATGAATCCAAGGTCTATTTTTTAACCAATTTCTTGTAGATCCTGGTGTACAATTTCTTTCTGCATGTAATAATACTAATTCTTTTCTTGCTGTGGTTTTTGTTCCTATTAAAAAACTTTCATATTCTCCAATTGAAGTATCACCATCTCCTATTCCGACTAATAATATACAATCAGCTTGTCTAATACATGTTTGAGACCACGATGAATTACTTCCACCATCTGCTAAATATAATACTATTCTAACCTTTTCTTCTTGTTCTGCTAACCAACTAATTAATTTCAATCTTCCCATCCTGTTAAATGCATGTTTACCTAATACATTAATAACACTTTCTTGATTTAATAATATCGAATTTTCACCTATTTTACTCAAAGAATTATTTAATTTTTCCGCGAATTCTGTTATTGGTACATTACCATTAACGGGTAATATACAAACTGTTTTGAGATTAGTATTATTTTTTCCAAATTCATTATTACCAGAATTATAATCAATTTCTTCTTGCATACGTGTACGTGATGCTATAATACGTGATATTTGAAACGTGATTTCTGGATGTCGAAGAGCTAAAGCATTAAATAATGTTCTCGGCATACGTGCTAACTCAGTATCACGTATAGCATGAAGCGTATATGGACGCGGAGTTCCTGTCATTACCTCTAATTCACCCACGCTTTGACCTTGTCCATATTCAGCTTGAATATGAATGACACCATTGTCTTTTTCATAAATTGTACGTGCACGCCCATTCAATACTATATATATACTATCACTTGAGTCTCCTTTACGATATAATACTTGTCCTGCATTTACTTGAACCCAATCCAATGCAAAATCAATATGTAATAATAATGGTGATAATAAAGTGATTAATCTTTTCGCTAACGTTAATAATACATTAGGATTTTTTTCCATTAATCTATTTAATGATTGTTTTGATAGAAAACCAACATAAGTATCCGTACTTGCTCTAATATTAACAAAACTGGGAAATCCGGTGAGCGCTGCCAAATATCCTGCCAAACCACCCGGTTTAATCATGAATAAACTTTTATCTCTGGTAGTTGAATTTAAATTATTATTAATAGAATCCTTCCTTTTATGATTATTATTAGTAGACAATTTTGAATGTTTATTACCACTAAAACTGTTGAGAAAATTATTTTCATTTGATGTAACAAATACATCTAATAATCCATCAATAACAAAAAATAATCCCACATTCCTTTCTCCTTCTTGTACCAATAAATTTCCTTTTGGATAGAACAATATTTCCACATCATTGTCCAATTCACTTGTCATTGAAGGTATCGTTTCTGCTACTGATTCATCATCCGAAATATTTAATAGTGCAGTCACACTGTGTAAATCAGGTGAATATTGTCTTGAATTATATTGATTGTTAATAATGTTAATACTACTACTACTACTATTATTACCACTACTACCACTTTTATTAGCATTGGTATTATTATTACTTTGCAGTAATCCAATTCCTTTTGAAATTCCTTCAAGTATAGATTCTCGGAGATACAAATCATCTTCTGTATCATAATCTTTTTTATTCGTTGGAGTTCCACTAGATGGTTGTACTTTGGCCCTAGCATATAGTGATAAAGGTGGAGTCAAATATTTATTATTCTTATGTATATTGGTATTAGTTGCAGTATCTTCTATTTCACTTTCATAAATTGCACCAAATCTGGGTCTAGCGGATGATCTAGTCTTTTTTGGTTTATTGATCAATCCACTATCACTCATATCCATATCATCATGTCTACATTCTCTTGGATGATATTTTTTACTACTTCCAACAAATTCCATTCGTAATCTCTCCATACTTCCTGGTCTAAAGAAATCTTTAGGAAGTCCATAACTCGCTATATCATTCATTAATTTCTCTGTTCTTAATAAATCTTTTGTTAATCCTAAATATTTATATCCTGTCCACAATGTAACACGTTGAAAACGTGTTAATATCACTTGAACTATATGTGCTACTGAATTAGGAAATTTCTCTGTTAATCTATGAAATGCTTCCGCTGGTATTACTGCTAATGTGGTATCAACTGTTGCTCTTGCTGTTATGTTAGGATGAACGGATGTGGTAACTGAACATTCTTTTGATATTCTTCGCAATATACTTGGTTTTTTAAATGAAGCAAAAGTTTGTGATGATGCACTTTTAACACTTTTTATATCAACTGGGGATTCCACATTAGACCATAAATCTTCTTTATGTGTATGATTTTCCTCTTCCTTGGTTTCCCTCTTTTCTTCATTCGATTCTTCTTTACCTTCACTTCCTTTTTTTTCCTTTTTTTCTTCTTCATCTTGTTCAGGATCATTATATCTTATATCAATATCATCTGTAAATAAACTAAGTATAGTAAACAAACTGCTTAAAGTTCCTCCATTAGTAACTTCATTCAATAATTGATATCCTCTATTATAATCATCACTTTCAAAAGGATCCAATATAATATCCTCTTCATTAGCGGTTTTAACAAATACTTGAACATATCCATCAACGACAATATAAAAACTTCTTTCTTTCTCTAACATTAAACTTTCTCCTGCTAACAATTTCTTTGTAGATAAATGCCTTGCTAACTCATGAAACACTGGTTTTTCCAAATAACCAAATATTTTAATCCCCTCCAAAAACATACTAAGAAATTCATCAGGATAATTTTTAACACCATCACCATTATCTTCACCAACATTTGGATGTAAATCATACGATGCTCCTTGTTTAGTTGCAGTTTCTGTTGGAAGACGAGAATATTTCGTTAATATACGATATCTTATAACTAAATATGTTATTATTATTACTATTACAAAAAATACTAATAAGGTAGTAAAATTTAGTTGTAAAGTAAAGGACCAAGAAAGAATTTGTATTATCCAAGAAGATAACGTTAAAGTTACGAAAGATACTAAAGAAAAAAACCAACTTAATAAAGTTGAAAAAGTGAATACGGTGATCTTATAAAAATCATTTTCGTTACTTCCAACATTATTGTCAGTTATAACTTCCATTATATTAAAAAAAGAGAAAGTAAATGGTGCGAATCGTGTGATTTAAAACTCAACAGATCAAAATGAAAAATTATTTTTAAATCTGCTGATTCAATGAGTCATTAGTAAATTGTTATGCTGTTTAATCACTTTAATGCATGGAACTCACTCAATATATTCAAATGGCCAATAGTTATCAATTTCATTAATTTATATTTTTGGAGATGGTCAAGAATTTTCTCGAAATTTCACCCACGTGACTTTCTAATCTTGGCCCAAATTACCGTCGGCCAAAATTAAAAAATCGCCTTAAAAAATTTATCGCAAATATTTTCTTAAAAAAAAAAAAAAAAAAATTATTTACAATAATAATCTGATATTTAACGCTAAAATTAAAATAATAATTTATTAATAAAATCTATATTCAAAAAGATTAAACTTAATAAAAATGAAAATACTTTTGTTAACATATAAAAAAATTTGTAAATTTTATTTTTTTTTTTCACCATGAAATTCAAATATTAGAAAAGAATTAATTATTCATAAACTCCTATTGGCTTTAAAATCGTTATTCAGAAACCAATCAAAAGCACGAATTTCAAGAAAAATTGCTTAGTTTTTATATGCATTACAATTAAATGTTTAATCTATGATTATCATCAGTAGTTTTATAAATAAACATTATTTCATATTGTTCCAAATTTGTATAAATCTACGATTAAAAAGTGGAAATTTGCGGAATTCATTGTACTGTACATTTTTAAATAAAGTAATACAAAGGTATTCCATAGACCATAGAACAGCGAATCTGCGAATGTGACTCGATGCAGTGTATAAATGTATAAGGGGTATTCTACACTTTCTGCTAATATTTTATTTATAATATCGCAACATAATAATTTTTATTTAAAGAAAAAGAAAAATAAAGAAAACAAATAAAGTAATACACATTTTTAGTTACTGTCTTGAACAAACATACCAATTCTAGCGGTCAATAAAGAACAGAAAATAGAAGATAAAGTTACAATAACAACTTTTATAATACTAGTATCAGGTAATATAATATATTTTTGAGCGGGAGAAATAGCAACAGTATGAGTATCCAAATAAACGAAATAAGCGTAAAGAGGGTACGCAATACAATAAGTAAAAGAGAAGAAAACATAAGAATAAAAATTATAAATCCAAATTGTGGTAACAATATTTCCAATAATATGTAATAAAGCGGCTAATACTAATAATAAAGTATAATAAGGACGGAAATATCCAACAGTACGATCATTAATTTGTTCGGATTCTGATCCAACACTTTCTCCGCTATGTCTTGGCCTTTCTGGATCAAAAAGACGTTGATGAGTTTCATCCCCATATTTCTTACGTGTATTAAAATATATACGAGTAAATGTAATGAGCAATGCATAATCTGAACAAAGTCCTTGTATTTTAAACCAAAGAGCATCAAAAGGCCATTCTAAAAATATGCTTAAACCTCCAGCGAATACAACGTAGAAAGTTAACCATCCTAAAAATGAATTTGAAGTAATTTTTCCTCCTTGATGTAAAGAAACTAAAATAACAACTTCATTTGCGTTATGTAATATTCCAGTCGAAGCCCAAATTTTGCCAACATCAATTAGATAATATGCAATTCCTGTTAAGGATGTGACTAAACAATAACTCGCCAAGTATCGATCAAATGTGATAGTAGAAATTTTATTTGCTTCTCTATCGACAAAATATGTTAATAATTTGCTATTTGTTTTTGCATCAAATGACGTCCATCTGAATGCAAGATATCCTCCGATTGCCATTAATACTGCAGAGAAAATGATTATTGCATCGTTTTGATTTGCATCGCCTTCTGGAAGAGGTGGATGCCATACAGGATACCCGGTATGAGTTCCGTTGGCTTGTGGAGGAAGTTTATCAAGGTTTACACCCACAAAACTTAATAACAATGTTCCAAGGGCAACAACAACCGTTATAAGAACAATAATATTTCCTAGTTCAATCATTTTTGTGATATATATTTTTTTCTAAAAAAAAAAAATGATTTTTTTTTCTTCTTTTTAATATTCTGATGTTCTTTATATAGGAAATACAATTATGTTGATAAGATGGAGATTATTGTAATTCAACAAATACGGTAAATTTAAATAAGAAACCAAAAAAGGATTATTATTGTATGTAAGACTTGTGAACTTATTTTGTAAATTATAAACTTATTTTGTAGTTGATTTCTACACACAAATAACGTGACAAGTACTCTAAATAGTAATTTGAATAAATAAAATAAAGTTAAATTAACTTATACAAATTTATAAATTCATTCTTCGTCATTGTCATCTAAATATATTAAAAAAAAGAATTTAGTCAGTGGTAAATAAATAAATTAAAAGGAAAAGAATCACATACCATCATTACTGCAATCATCCATATCAATATCTAAAAATAAAAATTTTAATTTATGTAAAAAAGGAAAATTTAAAATAATTAATTATTATTTAAACAAGTATTTACCTGGAATTTCTAAATCCAATTCTCCACTAAGAGGTTCTAATATTCTACTTGTGTAAATTGCTTGTGGATGACTTTGGTATGCAGGCTGTGCATCTATTGATTGTTGTAACTCAGTAGATTCAGTAGTTTTATGTGTTTTATTATATTCATCCGCTTCATCATATTGCTTATAAAATTCTGATTCATAATTCGGAATATTAAGATCTTCTCTCCATGGACTAATCATTTTTGATATATTTTCTGCATTTGGTCGTTTGGAAGGATCTGAATCCCAACATTGATTAATTAAATCTAAAAGTAATTTAGGTACCTTGATTTTAAATTTTGGCCTAAATCCTTTGATAATTTTTAAAGCCAAATGTCCATCATGAGCCATATCATGATGAGGTCGTAATCCAGTGATGACCTCATAGCATAGTACTCCAAATGAATAAATGTCGGATTTTTCCGTATAGTCTTTTCCTTGTAAAACTTCGGGAGCTATATAAGGTAAAACTCCAAATATTTCATTTTTACCATTTCGGTTTAATTCTTTGGCTGGTCTACTTAAACCTAAATCAGTAATTGTTGCTTCAAAATTAATTCCTTTTAATATATTGCCCGAGTGGAAATCACGATGAACCAAATCTCGCTTATGAATTCTACTTAACCCTTCTGCGATATTTTGTAGAATATATAATTTTTCTTCCCAATAAATTGAATCAAAATGTTTATCTAAATAATATCGTATACTACCTCTTTCTTGATAATCCATTACTAAAATAAAATTTTTTGTTTTGGGATCTTTACTCATACCATAACATTGAATAACATATATCGACCCATTCATCTCAATATGTGCACCAAGCTAATGAATGAATAAATATTATATCAATATTTTTAAACACTTATTTAGTGGTGCACAAGCCGTTAATAATGATGAATTGCCTTACCTCTTTTACAAATTCGGGGCTAATATCTTGTGAATCGTTTAAAAATTTTAATACTACCATACGATCTGGCCCAAGTCGATGTGCTATATCTTTAAATCTTTTCCATTGTTTATTTTCCACATCCCAATTGATAATATATCCATCTTTCCACTTTGCTTTATAAACAGTACCGAACCCTCCTTTAGCAAGATATTCAACATCGTAAAATCTATCATATTCAATCCACTCCAATATTTTTACATTATCTTCTGCTTTAAGTTGCAAATCTCGAATTGTTTTATCAACGAAAATATTTTCACTAGTCCAATTTTTAAAATCATCTTGAAAATGCTTTGCAATACAAGGAGAACACCAACGCCTTTTGGTACAAGGTTGGTAACATTCTTTGCATAATGTAAATTTTTTGTATCTTTCCTTTAATTCTTCATTTGGTATCAATTGATCCACAATAACTTTTTGTTCTTTAGAAAGGTGAAAAGATTTAAAATCTTTTATTTGTTCATAAACTTCTTTAGTAATGAAATTTTGTTCCATAATGAGACCAACTTTGGTGGATTAAACTTCGAACGGCCTATAAATTACCCATTTTCATTTCCGATCATTTCCTTATTTCAATTGATACAACATACATCTTGATAAGTAAACTTTTACTCGTGTTATTTCTTGTTTAATTAGATTTTTCTTGGTGAGAAAACAAACTCATTACTGTAATAAAGTTATTTGTATTTTTTAAAAATGAGTAAAAGATCCTTAAGACAAAGGCAACATAACCCTTATATCTCTACTGCTAGGTAATTTTATATATATTTAACGCGTTCTTATACGCGTTAATATATTATCAGGATTTTTAATTTATAGAACAAATTTTTTTTTCTAAAACTTTATAAAACCTATTAATTTATTTAAGTAATGCTCTATATGTGGGTTATGTTGAGGATGATGAATCTATCGATGCTATTATGAAGAAATTTGAAGAATTAGAAAGAATCCAGGAAGAAATTGCAGCCTCCAACGCTAATGAAACGACCGATGTTCATCCTCCTAGCGATAAAAATAGCACTTATCAAGAAAATGGGTTGACACAAGAACAACTCGAAGAAGTTTTTAGGAGAACTTCTAGCTTTACAGTTAAATCCGCTACTTTTGCACCAAATTTTGACGAACTGGACGATTTAGATTTTTGGCGCGTTGAATTAGAAGATGGTAATACTGCTGAATATGAAGAAGAAGAGTGTGTATATAGTAATAATGTGTTAATTCGTATAATTAGGGAAATTAGGTAATCAATATTTTGTATTTTATTTTATTATGTTTTAGTGATTACATGGCGGTCGACAATGACTTTTGGGATGCTGAATTTGGAGATAAAAAGCGAAAACGAAAAAATGATAAATCGTCACCCGAAAGACGACGTGGTTTTGATCGTGAAAGTATATTGCAACGATATAAAATTATGCAAGTCAAGTTGCAGGACAGGAACGGAAATTTCTTTACTGTAAAGAAGAAAGTCAGGTAAATAATTACAGATCCATGATTATATATATATATATAATAATAAACATATACAAACAGCAATATAGATCCTAGTCTTCCGACATATATAAGAATTCCGTCATTACCAATACCACGTTCATGGGCACATACGATTCTTCCACCTAAAATTGAATCAACTTTAATGATTCACGGATCAAGGTAATTGGATTATCTAAATAAATTAATTATTATATAAACTTGTAATTAATCCTTGGTTTTGTTATTATTGTTAGATATTTTGAAAGTGATATCTTATCAATGGACCTTAAAAAACTTGGTCAAGACTTTCAAGCAGTGTATATTGATCCACCTTTTCTATTGCCAAACGAGGAACCTTCTTCTGACAAAATTACTTTACAACAATTTGTAAAAAAAAAAAAAAAATCTGTTGTTTGTTTATTTAAACCGAATCGAAAGCTTATTAATATATTTAATATATGGAATATTATCTTTAGGAAAGCCTTAAAGTGCCTGATATTGTTCCCAAAGGGTTTCTTTTCATTTGGGTTGAAAAAGAATTCATACCGGATATCGTTCAGATAGCGGAGAAATGGAATTTTCGATATGTGGAAAATTTCTGCTGGATCAAGAAACATATAAACAATCAAATTTCCCGTGCATCATATAGATATTTCAATAAGTCAAAATTATCTCTTTTAATATTTCGCAAGGTAGTTCGAAACTCGAACATACTTTACTTTTTTATTATTGGTATACTAAATATTTCGTATAATAGGAAGGAGATATCGAGTTGCGCCACCAAAGAAATCCAGATTGTGTATTTGACTTTATAAAGCCTAGAACACCAGGTGAGAATTTTTCAATTATGGTTTCTCTGATATTTATGAAAAAGTTTAATAAAAGTAATTTATTCTTAGAAATGTTAACCGAAGGGAAGCCAAGAGTTATGTATGACATTATAGAAACCATGTTGCCACAAGCAGTGTATAATGAACAAAATCCTAACGGAGATAAATTATTAGAGTTGTAAGTTTAATTCTTCGTTACGTATTTTAGGAGATGATTTATATTTATTTGATTCTTTTATGTTAGATGGGCAAAAAAAGGTTCTCATCGTCAAGGATGGACAACTGTCGTTCAAATACAATAAATAATATTAAGATTACTATTAATTATGATAATTTATAGATTATGATATGATATTAAATAGAAACTAATGATTATCTTTATAAATATAATTTGATCTCATAAATATATTATGTACATTGGATTTAACGATAATGTATTTTACCGCCCACATCAAAATACTTTGCATAATTTTAGCTGAATTTCATCTAAACTACCAAAGGCATTTATATGTCAGTTTTTACTATTTTTTTTTTAATTTATTCTGACATGATAAATCTTGAAAATCGGTCAAATTATATATATATATATTTAATTTTTTTAAACAATTGCGTAATTCTTATATTTAATACAATTGAAAAATTATTCTCAAGAACTAAGTCAACAGACATAAAATTAGGTTTAATTTTATAATTAATAGTCAAATTTAGAATCAAGTACTTATAATATTCCAATAACTAATCAACTATTTCCTTTGTTTAGTATTAGAAGTTTGACGTGAGAATCGCATTTGTGAATTAGTTGAAGTTCTAAAATTATCTATTTTTGAGCTGTTCAAAGAAACACCTGCAACACCAACTTTTCTTTGATTAGCATTATACTTCAAGCGTGAAATGGAAGTTGGTGCTCTCAAATTTGATGGCTGTATCTTCATCTTTTTGACTGCTGGAGATATGTCTGATTTGGCTTGAATTATATCTGAGGTAAAAGAAGAATGAATTCTGAATTATCTGTAATTACAATTTAATTTAACTATATAAATCATCTTACTTGAATCGCTTATAGAACTCAAATGTGGAGACAATGGCTTTGTGACAAATGTTCTTTTTCTTTTTCGCAATTCATTTCTTTCGTCCAAATTTTCAGTTGGTGGTTCAATAACCATGGAAGTTGACTTATATGGAGTTTGCAATATCGCTCCCTTTTTATTTGAATTATTTCCAGACTTTGGAGAACCCAAACTAAACTTGTTTTCGTATCTGAGGATTTTTCCTTTATTGATTATAGATTCTTTGGATATAACTTCCAAAGGCATTGATTGTTGAAAATCAACTTGGTTAATAGCCTTTGTCATTTCATCTTTTGGAGTCAAGAATTCTTGTCTCTCATATCGAGGGAAAAGTCTAGATTGCGTAAATTCTTTTGTAGTGTGTTTTTTTAATGGCGTACCATTATTATTAACATCAAACTGGTGTTGTTCCCGTAATTTCATTTCTTGTGCAGGATAAGTTCTATGTATTCCGATTGGAGAATACAAGGAATGATTAACAAAGCGCACAACATCATCTGGACATTTTATATGAGACAAATTTGCCTTTAACTCCGATTTTGAAACAGATTTAGACGGAGGTTGTTGCGCATCTACATTTAACACCTTAAATTTGGACATCATTTCTTTAAATTGGCTCAAAGTAGTACGTGCACGTTGTTCAATAAGTAGTGATTCATCTGTGTTATCATTCAATACCAAATCTTGACTTGGCCGTTTTTGGAGAGTAGCGTTGTTTTGTTTTGTTTCATTAATAAGAGTATTATTCGTAGCTAAGTTGATATCGCACATTAAATTTCAATTAATTCAACATGAAATATTTATGACAATCTTAATAATACACATACCTTGCTGGAATTCACCATTCGAGGAAGGATATGCACTTTTGACAACTTTGCGTGTATTCTCCGAAGAAATACTTAAATATTTCTGTGACGCGTTCATATCGTTCATATCGTTTTGCGGAATCCTTAAAGACGCAGTCGAGTCTCTGTTTGAACACGTGATTCCCATAACCTTTGGGCTAAATTTTTATTAAAACTATTAAAACAGGAATGATAATTGAAAAAAATGTAGTTCATTACAATTAAAAAAAAACATACATATAATTGATGCCTTCCATTTCAGGTGTAGTAAACTCATTAGGCGAATGAAACTCAAAGGCGCCCTCCTCTTCAAATGTTTGAGATAATTCAAGAGAGTCATTCAACAAATTTATACTAGTGTCTAGTTGTTATTCATAAAGGGAATGATAATACAGGCAAGATAAATAAAAAATTTACATAATAGAATTTTTTAAATTCAAATTCTAACCTTCGCTTAATCTATTAAAAATTGCGGCGCTTTCCCTTCTTTTTCGAGCTTTAGAAAAGCTTACAGAATTTAATTCACAGAGTTTATCTTCCAATTCATCATTAATATCAAATTTCTTCATTTCATTAATATTTGAAGATGGAAGAAAATTTTCGTTTTTAGATATAGGTCTAAAGTTAATTTGTTTTTGGCCTTCCATAGTCGCGACTAGTTATTTGTTTTTGTCGTATTTTTAAATAGTTATCAGTTGTACGTCATTCGTGATTGTGCATGTGCGCATATATTTCTATATTAGAATATTAGACAGGGAATTTAGGTCGGTCGTACACAATTATATATATGATTTTTTTTAAAATTCTCGTATTTTAAAATGGCTTTGTTAGATAATGACTTGGTAATTGAGATTTTCTCAAATAGTTCATTTTTTTTGCAAATTTAAAGTCATTAAACATAAAATTTGTATTTTAACTTATAAAATATTTAGTTTCTTACCCAGCTCATCAAACTCTTTGAAAAAACAAAATCAAAGAAGGTGTATCTTACTATGAAAAGATGTATGAGATTTGAAGTTAGTTTATAAAAATAAATATACATTAATTTACTGAAATATTTTTTTCAAATTTCAAATGTGATGTTATTAGATACATGGGAATCACTTAAAACGAAAAAGGACAGAGATATAGAAAAAAATAAAACACCGGATAAACAATCTGTGGAGGAGAAAGAAACTGATAATAAGGAGTATTCTTGCTTAGTTAGAGCTGTGTGTGGAAATATTAAGATTAGTACTCTGGTAAAGATAAATCATAACTATCTTTAACATAAATTCAACTTATAATTTAATCAAACGAATTTAAATATTTTATGTTTAGGTTTCACCATCCGATACTGATAAATTTATCACAGGATATAATAATATACTTAAAGTACATATGGATTCAATGAAAAAGAAAGAAAGAAAAAAAGAAAAATTAAAGGCAAAAAAAACACAAAAAGCCAAAGCTACAACAGCTTAATATATTTTTTTAGTTAAAAGAATTGATTTGCGCCCCTTTCTCGAGCATTGAACCCTGTATCTAGAATTGAATATAAAATATCATTTTATGATAACAATTTTTTGAAGTAAAAACTATTTATGTAATAAGAAAAACAAATTGTTACGTTTTCATATTATTACATACTTTACGTCTTTTGATAGATACGATGTCTTCTAGCTTCATCCAATTTTTTGGTATAATCCCATAATTCTTTTGTTAATTCCAATGAGCCAAAGCTCAGACCAACAAATCTATTTCCAATAAAAAGAGTATTATTAGTAATATTAGAAAGTACCAATAGATGTTATATGCTGCCTTCTTAACTCTCAACATACCTTGATAGGTTCAAAAGCAGCATTAAATCTTGTTGAGTCAACAAAGGTGTTCCATTCCTTGAAGCATTTTGTCTTTGAGTAACATAATCCGTTTGAATATACTAAAAAAAATTTATTTGGATGTTAAACATTAAATAAAAATTTTTAGATAAATATTAAAGCACACTAATTTACATACATCTGAAATATTTTCAGGTATATTAAAATCAGTACATCTAAGAATACTAATATAATTCCTGAATTGGTTCAGTGTATCTTCTGATACATTTGAAATTGTAGTGCTCTCTGATTTTTGAATAAGAGGAATGTTACAATCATACTGCGCAAGGGAAAAAAAATTGAATCATAAATATTAATAGATTGAGTTAAATGTTTAATTAATATTTAAAATACTTGCATTCAGAAATGTTTTGGCATTTGATAATATAATTATTCCAATATCTGTATTGAATTCATAATTGTTAAAAGGAAACGTGTAATTAAGTTTCTGGTGATCAATTATGTCGTTCAGAGCTTTCAAATTACGAACTCCTAATATATAAATATATATGTAAGATTCTGATCTCTGTTCAAAATTTCATTTATGATTTTTTTTGAAATATATACCAATATCACATAATTTTCCTTCTTTTAGTACTGTCTCATCAACTAAAAACCATGTACCTTGACTAACTTGAAAAACACCAGAGTCCAGTTCATTATTGCTATGCGGAAAATAAAATATCTCATTAAGAGTGGATAGAGTAAGTGGAAGATCATGGTATTTTGGTAAAAGTGAAGCAAGAATCGTAGCAACGCGTTTTGCAAATAAATTATTGTGCACAAGACTTAAAACATTATTCTGCGCATTCTCATTTGTAATAATATTGTTAGGTAAATTGCTGATATTTAATGCGAGCTTTCCAAGTGTCAGACCATTTTGTCGAAGATGTCTAAATTAAACATAATTTTATTAAAGTGGATGGTTAAAAAAAAAAGATAATTTCTTCCTTACATTCTAGATAAAAGTTGTAGCAAAACGAATTCTGCTACTAAATCATCCCCACCAAATGCCGAAGCAATATAATGAATTAAGGCATTTCTTATCTGCATAGCGTCGGTTGGTGATACTTTCATAATAAAATTTGATGAATGAGTATTAATGTAAAAAATATAACATCATAATAGATTGTGAATAAAATACCCAATAAGTTTGTAGTATTTGTAGATATGAGTGGAGTTCCTGTTGGATGAAGCTTTCTGTAAAATATCACATGTACACTTGGAATATAATATGATGCAACATTTTCACAAGAAGCATTAAATTCTTCGTATTGCGATTCATTTGTATTGCTGGCTGCTTTCCTAAAAAAAAAGAGTAATATTAATTAAGTAATAAATTTGATAATAAAACTATGAGAACATAATTTTAAATGAAATACCTTGGATGATTAAGTACCCCAATAAATTCAACAACATCTGTAACTTTTAATGAATCGTCTTTTTCATAAATCTATAATAATTACAAAATCATATCATGATCAGAATATTAAATAAAAAAATGAACTTATAAATATAATTGTCTTTACTTTAACTATAGCTGCAATATGATTTTCTTTCGGAAACGGATATTTTGATGCTACTTTTTTCAAATCATTACTGACTTTTTCATCATCCAAATTAATATTCGCAGTTGACCTTACAATATCTAAAAAAAAAAATCTTTTTTTATTGCGCTGAAGTAATCAAAATATTCAAATTTGTTACAAGTATTTGGAATAAACCTTCAATATCCGTTTCAGACTTTGATTGATTCCGATTTTGCTGTCTATAACCGTGTTTAATAGTCAAAGAAATATAATTTCATTATAAAAGAATTAAATAATTTTGAATTAAGGATATTTGCTTTGCCCACGACGTTTCTCCTGGTACAGAGGTACAATAAAATAATTGTCTTTCACTAAATTTATTATTGGGAGAATTCATGCATTCTAATACATCATTCAAATTCTCATCCTATAACAAAATTTTAAAACATTAAATTATGTTTTTTGTGTTTGCTTTATGGATATTAATGAAAAAGAATTTTGTCACCTTAAGGATAATTTCGTCTGAGTATTTATGAAATTTTCTTTGCTATGAAAAATGATGAGAATATTAATTTTAAAACAACTAGAATTTTCTGAGGAAAGAAACTAAATTATAAAATATCAACCTTTACGCCATCACAATCAATCATTTCATAAGAACTGACGAACATTTCATGCCCAAAACCAGTGTTTTGAATCATAGAACGAAATCGTATAAGAGTATACTGCGGAATATCATATACATTAGAAACATCGTTCAATGAAGGTATCTTTTTGAAATAGAAGATTTGCTTAATATTTTAATAATTAAACAATTATATAGTGGCGAATTATATATAATTTTTTTTGAACCTGGTTGACACTTTCTTCAGACGCGAAAATAGTTTGAAAGTATGCTGGGATATCAACCAGCTCGTCAACCTGATCCACAACCATCTGGTTTCCGAGATTCATTTCAAGCTCTTATTATATCATATAACAATAAATGATTAGATACGCGCTTTTATAAAATAGCATCACATATGGTTTCTTTTATATTATAGAGTTCAACAAAATTTTTACCAAATAGATATTTAACGATCTCAAGAGGTCTTTCGATGCATTCAGAACTTGAAAACATGGGAGTCATTTTTTAACCAAAGACATCCTTCAGAACTTGGAAATGTGCTTTATATATACGCGAGTTAATATCACGTGAAACAAGCGTGGTTGTTAACTAAACTTTGGGGTAGATCATCATTGTAAATCATGTATGATTACCATTACTGGATGTCAGCCCAACTCATTTTAGTCCAATCATATATCTCATTAGTTTATTGGTTCGTTTGATTTATTTAAAAATTATATTAATGTTAATGTTTACAAATTAGTTTTTAATTCTTTAGATTTTTTTGATTTTCTTTTCTGTCAATTTGATTGCATGTTGTCTGAAAATTTCTCTCGGCTCTTATTATTATATTGTTCAAAACAAAAATTATTCATAATAAGTTCAGATATTTAAATGAATAAGAGAAATATAAATATATTCTTTTTTACAAACCTTAAATTATATTATCCTGCCTAATTTATAGGTCTCACTATTTACGCAAAAATTCCAATGGTTCATCATATTGTCTAATTGTTCATGAATATATATATCAGATTACTGTATATTTTTTTTTCGTAAATGGTAGAATATAGATTGTGAATGTAAATTCAACAATGAAAAAAATTTATCCTTTCAAAAAGAAACATAAAATATAGAAAAAGAACTATACATAAATATTTTCATCTGTTGCACTAAAATGCTATAGAAATCTTAAAATTGTAAAATTTAAACTTTTTGATTTTTCCATTTTTTTTTTTTTTTTTTTTTTTTTTAATAAAGCTTATCAACAAAAAAAAATCACTCTTCACGAGAAACGCCTTCATCATCGCTAATTGAATATGGTTTAACATCGTCGCTACTTCCACGACGACCATCTCCCACCCTATTTTGGCTTCTACTACTCCTTCTCTTCCTGCTGCTAGATCTAGAAGCCAAAGCTTTACTAACAGCCACACCATCATCATCATAATCATCATTATCAATTACTTTTTCGGGATCTGAAGAATTATTTCGACTCATGGGTCTTGGCGTAGTTGAACGTCCTCTTCGTGGAGTTAAAGGGTCACCTAGTTGGGATGGATCATTTGACTTATTGAAGTGACTATTAGTGATATTAAGATGATTATTGCTACCGTTACTATCATTACCATTTGTGAGACTAGACGGTGCGCTTAAAGATGTTTCATTACTTTGGCTTCGTCGAGATGGATTAAAATGATTACATTTTTTACAATAATATTGAACATCTTCAAAATCTGCTGGATAAGCCAATCCATTCCACGTAAAACAAGTTTGACAAATCAATGCATATTTTTGTTCATCATCACCAACAATCACATCCACTAATTTATCATACCACCGCCTTTGAAGAGGTGTAATTGGATTTGGGCTACTTTGATCAAAAGAATTAGAATGTGGTACATTGCCACCAACATGAGATTCTACGCTTAATGTACCATTACTTCTCGGATCTCCATTAATGCCGTTAATTCCTGGTACTGGAGAATTAGTAACATTTCGTTGACGAAGATTAGGATTAATAGGTTGTCCTGGACGTACAGGTACATTTTGAATCGGTTGTACGGGAGCATTTTGTTGATTTACTTGTCCTTTAGATGAATCATAACGTTCCAGTAAAGTTTTAGTTGTATAATATCCAGTTTTCTTTTTCAGCTCTTCCACTTTTAGCCTTTGTTTTGCTCTTAGGTGTTCGAGTTGTGATATTTCGTTTGTTTCTTTTCGTTTATACCATAAGGCCAAAAATCTATACCCAATTACTATGAGAAAAGGACCAGTAAAAACTGGTGCAATCTTCATAAAATCCCAACCTTCTTCTTCAATAGACATATAGACAAAATACCAATAACCTGCCACATATGCAACATAAACCAACATGGAATATACAATCCAAATTATCAACGCACTACGTTCACGAATTCTTATTTCACGTAAGCGAACCTCAGCTCGACCAATATCATCGTCGAGTTCCGAAAGAATTTTTTCATAATTATCATCACCCTGCGACCGAAAACGTGAGAGTATTGCACCCATTCTATAATAAAATTATAAGATTTCGAAACGTATGAATAAAATAAACCAACAGTAATAATAATTAAACCGAATAAACCTTTATAAATTTATATTAAAGGTTAATGAAGTGTAAGAAAGTGAGGGTAAGTTGAGTCATTTAAGCTAAGTACTGTTTCGAATATAAAAAAAAAAAAGAAAAAAAAAAAAAAAAAAATAATAGCGCCCTCTAAAAAGGATTTCGCTTACAGTATTATGATGAGTTGGGAAAATTCCAGATATGGCAACGTATCAACGGAAAGAGACAGGTGATGACTGGTGACTGAGCTAACCTCGTTGGTTATTGATTTGCAGAGCGGAGGAACACAAATGCAAACCGAACAAAAAATATATATTGTTGATATGCAAACTTACACTTAAACCTCCTTTAGAGTTTAGACACGTAGACGAAATCAAATTATGCAGTCTATTCAAAAGAAATTATATCATCTACAATTTATAAACCAAATTTGACGAAATTTAATATGTAAGAAAATAGCGCCAAAATTAAAACAGATAAAAAATATATGTGATACGAAAATAAACGAATTTTATAGTAAAGCTTAACACTAACACATGTCACGGACTAAAAAGCAAACTTGTATACTTCCGTGGAATCCGGGATTTCTATAGGGTCTCAGCCACATAATTAGTAAATCATAATTCCAATAAATTCTCTGATATTTATAACTTTAATAGTTAAATTTATGAAATTTAAAATACAATTATTTCATATATACACTTTCACTGAATAATACCTTTTTTTTTTTTTTTTATCTCTAAAAACGTTAATACAATAAAATTAATCAATATTTTTCGTAATAGTACACAATAATAATGAATTAATGATATTTCAGAAGTTATTTTCATATCTTGCAGGAATACAGAAAAGATCTGAATGTCCATAAAAATCAGAATGAACCAAACATATCTCCCATCACGTTTAACCAGCAAGCTTCATTCATCTATCAAAGAGAACCTTTGGAGATAAATGTCACTTTGTGGTTGCACACAATGTGATTCCAATCATCGAATGGATATAACTATGGTGTCATCATATATCACAATCATTAAATTCCAAAAAAATGTCTACTTACATTGTTATCGACTAATGTGTCAGACAATTCTAAAATAAAAGAAAAATAATTAATTAGTTAAAAATACTTACCTTTTAAATTTGTTCTTTTCACTTCCTATTGGCAATAAATTACGATAAAAATGAATTAATAATTATTATAATCAGAAATAAGAGAAATCAAGATAATTATTGAGATCAGGAATCAAGAAAATATAATCACAAAAATAAATTCATCTGAAACACGGATTTGATTTAAAAAAAACATCATTTCGAATTAATGCAAAAAAAAAAAAATTTAAATATATACCTATATAAAAGCAAACCTAATACGTATGTTTATAATAAAGAAATGAAATGTATCATTAGTAATGCTAACACTTTCGACATAAGACAAATTATTATGAATGAATTCTAATATCAGATTCGAGTTTTGGTAATTTGTTACTTCACGATATATCAGAAGCAGAACTGGATAATTACTGAGTATCATCATACGATCAAAAAATATAAATGTTATACAAATTTCGAATAAATACCTTTAAAACCCAATTCGCTTGAAATCCTAATTATTTAAAAGAAATATATTAAAAATATTAAATAATAATAAATATTAATTAAAGAACATATTTATTCAAAAGTATTCAGATGGTAGTGCATGCTTTGTCTCTTGGTTCATATTAAAATCACCGAAACTATATGGATTCATATCATCATATATTAAATAAATGAAAAAATACAAGTGCATCAAGTGCATCGCACATACCTTGACTTTTCAAAAAAAAAAAAAAAAATGTTGAAAAAATTTTTTCAATTATGATCTGATTTGATCAAACTCATCTATTTCTTACTGCGGATTGTACTATGTCGGCAATAACTTATGAGGAGACTCAAACTATTCTCCTTTTAAATCAAAATGGCATTGAATTGGGCTATGATCGGTTCCGATGGGAAAAGTCCGGTACCTCTTCCTGGAGAAAAAATTCTTTTAGAGTACGTTGTGGAAGATTTTGTTTTCAAGTAAAATATAATTATATAACTCTCAAATTATTTAATTTATAGACAGGGCAAGGTTTCTCTTGTATTGGACATGGGCGGGTATATTTTTATTTATTGTTTATTTATTATTTTATTTATTTTGAAAGAAAAAGACTTATTTTATTATATTAATATGTTAGTGGTTATCCTGGTAATGCAGGAACTCTTAAAGCCGACGGAGGCATATATTTAACAAACCAACGCGTATGTAACTTCCCAAAAGTATAATTGATTTTGTTCAAAGTTGAACTTCAAAGTATTGAACTTTATCATTTTCTAGGTAATATTTATTTCACGGCCATTGTTGGATCACTTTAAGTCTTTGAGTATACCCCTTTTGAATTTAAAAGAAGGTAAGCTTCAACAACCTTGGTTTGGAGCAAATTATTATCAAGCTATTGTAACTCCGGTATGTATTTCGCGTTTGCGATTATTTTTATTATTTTGATATTGTTTAATTTATTTAATTATATTAGGTTCCAAATGGAGGATTACCAGCTCCAGGACAATTGAAAATTACTTTCAAAGAAGGAGGTATGTATCTATTATACATTTAAAAAATTTTAAAAAAAATGTTAATAATTATATATCAATTAGGCGGATTTGAATTCAGCACAGTCTATAAAGAATTAATGTTGAGATTATTTGGTAGGTTTTATATTTAAGAAAGATATTTATTAGCAATAAATAATGCATATCAAATAGAAGTTTCTAAAATCTTCAATAATAATAGAGAATGAAGGGACTGCTCCTGTGGAACATACGGAACCGCTGCCAATTTACACACCGCGTCAAGAAAACTCCTCATCAGCACAGACATCAACTACATCTTGTAATAATGTTGTACCGCCGGAGACTTCTCTAAATAACCTTGGGCCGTCTGCCGAAGCCACGACTTCTCGTAATATTTCTACTTCCACTGAAGTTAGACCACCATCAGTAGCTCCAGATGAATTGCCACCTGCCTACGATGATATAACGAGATAAATTATTTATTCGTTTTTTAAGATAATATTGTTAAGTTCAGAATTAACTAATACTAAGTAAATTAGTTCATTATATATTAATAGGTTTTAATAATTTTTGACTTTCTCGAAAAAAAAAAATTAGATTAATTTAGTTTATCATTGTTTAATCAAAAAAAAAAAAAAAAAAAAAAAGATTATTTTCATGCGAGTTCATTACTTTATGAAGTAATTGTATTTTTATTTTAGTTAATTTGTAATTTTTGAGTAATATAAAAGTTATCACATAAATTATGATTAAGTAAAAATGTTTAATTTCTGCGCGAGGTCATTATAAATTTTATTTAACCTTTATATAAAGTCACCAATACTTTAATTTGATGATAAAAAATCTATTAAAAATACGAATTGGAAAATTATCGAAACTATATGGGACTTTTGATTTTACTATGACGAACTTTATAACAGAGATTAAAGTCAATCGTGAAACTGTCGTTTGAAGAAAAAATAAAAATGTATATGATGCTTTTTTAGGGAAAATAATATCTATTAAAAGGTAATAAAGTCTATATAAAAGTAAAGAAAGGCAAGATACATTTATTTTTTAGAAAAAAAATTAATTAGACGTAATAGGAAAAAAATAGAAAGGTAAATCATTATTAATGAAGCAAAAAAAAAAAAAAAAATTTTTGTTATTGCATATGTACAAAACTTTGTAAAATGAAAAAAAAAAGAGGAAACAAAGATATATTATCTTGTTCATTATCGGTTATTAACAACCAAAAAAACCAATGTTCATTTTTTAAAAAATATATTTAAACAAAAAGTTCATTTATTATCAGCTAAATGACTCGGGAACACGTTCGCAATTGGAGTAACAGGTGAAGGCGGATTCGGACTTCCAATCAATTTATCTTCCTCGATCTTCTTTTTGTTACAATTTTTTAGTCCATTATTGTTACTGGGAAAGTAAACGACATCGGGCGAAGAACTAAATTTCGAATTTTCTCCGTGAACCATAATAAGCGGAGCTGATGAAATTCGATTTGGCGACTCTTTAAAGGTAAGAGAAAGTTTACGAACGTGTTTACTATTATTAGAATTATTATGACCAATTCCACTACGTCTATCCTGTAAACATGAATGTGAAGCAGGTTTACGAAGTATTGGTTGGCCTATTCCAAGCCTTTCAACTAAACTTGAAGGAGTCTCTGGACGAGAAGATGATTGTTTTTGTGAAATAATAGTACTAGCAACACTATTTTGTCCACTATGGAATGAATCAATTGAACTCTTTCTAGAATCTAAAGATGGAGTATCTAAACTAAGAGAATCTAAAGATGGACGTCTAGAAGATAAAGCCGATTCTGATGTTGATCCACCTGAAGAACAAAAGCTGCTATTTTTGGAATAAAAAGAATTCAATGAACCATAACTTCCTTGTCTTCTATGTATTCCCACAAGTTCTAATCTATCTAAAACAATATCAACAATATTTCGTCCACCCAAACGTTTTTCAAGTACTGTAATCCAATCTTGCATTTCACTTTCACTATCGGCGAATGCAAGAAATAAAGTAGCTTTTTTTATTGAAGCTGTTTCTCGATAACTTATATTCGAATTAATTGAATCAGATTCACGTACAACCTTTTCGATACGTATGCAATATTGAGATTTTTTTGTGGCGGATATATCTTGGCATATTGAGTTAAAAGAAGAAAGGTTTATCACTCCTGAAGGTTCTTTATCGGTCTAAAAAATTTAAAATTTTTAGTTATGTATAAAATATGAATGTTATCACACAAATTTAAATACTAACCTGTTGTCGATAATAATATAAAAAACTTCCTCTTAATTCAAACCATCGACGCTTCCAAGTTTTCCTTAAAGCGTTACCTCCAAGTTTTGTCAACCACCCGGACTTTTGCTCTTCGTTTACAAATTGCATATTTTTCTAAGTGAAAATAAATTTTAAAATTTACTTTAATGCTGTTTGAGAGTAATAAAAATGGATAAAAGAATTCTATTTTAAAGGAAGAATGCGATTGTCCAGCAAAAGCTTTAAAGGTAATTTCTAATATGATTTTTGAAAGTCAAAATATTGAAAATCTATTTTTTATATACAAGAAATAATTTTTTCTAACTCGCAAATACTGTTCTATAATATGAAGCTACCAAAAAAATAAATGGTTTAAAAGGTATAATTTTACCAAGAAAGTTATAAAGTAAAAGTATTTTTTAATGACGATGTTTGGTAGAAACTTTTTTTA
The DNA here is from genome assembly GCA_003550305.1 of Glomus cerebriforme. Taxonomy (NCBI): domain Eukaryota; kingdom Fungi; phylum Glomeromycota; class Glomeromycetes; order Glomerales; family Glomeraceae; genus Glomus; species Glomus cerebriforme. Next base: position 58,573 of record QKYT01000102.1, on the reverse strand, counting down.
AACTAACAATAAAGTTATCAGTTTATTAAAGGAAATAGAAAAAAAAAATGTATGAAAATTTGGGTTCGGTGCAAATGGCTTTATTTATACACGTAAATAATTTATAATTAATTAGTATCATTTCTAAATTTAAAACCAAAATTGTACTACTACTACAAGTACCAAATAATTTGTGCATCAAGCTAAAAACTATATATTGAATTTTTCCATACAAAGAAAAATAATCTGATTATTTCTCTCAATGCAATCCGTATGCACAACAGATCTTTTATGAGGTAAACCTGAATCGTACCACTTTTGTTTCTTCGCGTGTACGGAAACATTTTACTTTAAAAAAAAATTTTGTGTTATAGTTTGTGAATTTCCGATTCCCGACCGAATTTATTATTTATTTGTAAATAAACTTTATTATTCCAAATATTACTTTTTTTTTTGAATGTAGAATAGCAAGAGAATATATTTTGTTTAAATAAGCTGTTGTATGAAAATTAATTGTTTGAATTAATTAATTAATTAATTATATTAACCAAATGAATAAGAAAATTACGAAAGGAGGTGAGATATTTGTAGATATTTGTATTACAACAATATTTTCAAAATTTAAGATAATTTCTGTAGAATCAAGTGTAAACATTCATAAATTTTTTAACATTCGATAAAATTAAAAATAAACAATTATGTCGTTTAAATTTAAACAATGTCAAACGACATTTATAATTTCAACTCGACTTTTTAAACTGACCTGATGAACGAAAAATGAATTAATTCTGAAATATTCAAAAAGAATATTTTGTTTGTTAGCTAAATCATGAACCCCCCTTTAATGTATGACAACATAATTCTGTACTTATATCTTTATCCTAAAAAAATTTTGGCGCGAATTTCCTTCGCATATTACTTGCATTTTGCATTATGGGCTGAGGTGAAATGTCTGTGTGTATTGGTAGATATTGTAGATATTACTAAAAAAAACAAAAAAGTTCAGCCCGCCAAAATTTTTTAATCATGCCATAATTAATGCTTAATAACGTAATTATACATAATACTGTATTTAGTATTTACATTTATAGATATAATACGAACCGGTTTTTTTTAATGCACGCAGCAAAATAGATAAAAAAAAATCTTGCGAATATATGGTTTTTCATATTATATGGATTTTTCTTTTTTTTTTATACTTTTTAAAGTATAATTATAATTTATAAAAATAATTATTATGATTTTAAGAATACCTAACAAATTACATTTATAAAATCAACTTAATTATTTATATTATTTATATTGTTGATGATAATATATATTTATAAAAATTATAGAAAAGTCTTTGCCACCCCAGGTGGTATCTGATTTTTTGACACATAATTACATGATCGCATGTATTTATTGTTTAGCAACAAAAATTTTCTTTCTCCCATCTTTTTCTTTATAATATTTTATCAGATAATTTATTAAAAAAAGGTTATTTTGTCAAGCTAAAATAATTATTTATGAAGTTATGCATATTTTTATAACAAATACATACACATTTTTTTGTACTATAATTTCAGAGTGTAAGTTTGGCACTTTGGTCAAATGAAATTGTTTATTATAATTTAAGAAAAGTTGTTTAATGGATCTCAAACTACTTCTATCTAAATTTTCATAAGATTTGGATAAATATTTATAGAATTATCCATATTTTTTATAATAATTCCAACCAATGAAAATTTTTTTATCTATTCAGTAACTTTAGAGTATAATTTTAGCACTTTAGTCAAATTAAATTAACTACTGCAGCTTAAGTAAAGTTATTTAATTTGACTAAAACTCAAAAACTATCTCCATTTAAATATTCATAAGGTTTGAATAATTATTTATGAATTTATTGGTATTCTTTTTTTTAAAAAAAAGACAAGTTAATTGCATTTATTATAATTATAAGGAATCCATAGAATATATAATTATGTAAAAATAAATCACAAATATACCCTCTATATAGAAAAGCATAACTTGTTATGTAAGATAAGGATTTGTAAAGATGGCAGTTGTTATTAACTGCCCTTAGCAATAGATCCTTATACTTAAGGGAGTAGTGTACAAAAATCATTTTCAATATAAACCATATGGCAAATTTTTTTTTGTGTAATAATAATAATAACAACCATAAATTTCTATAATTTCAGCCAAAATTATGAATGCATTTTACATAATTTATTTAACAAAATAGCACCAAGTCTGTACATTAGCATTTGCTTATACATCCAGTACTATACCAATTACAATAATACTGCTAGATAAGCTTTTACTACTTTCAAATGATTTTTGCAATATAATTTCTTCATGAACTAGACTACAAACAACTAAATCAGTCAAGACAAATTGAACTAAATCTTTAGTTTTCAGTCCCTTTTTTTCAATTGGATATACTGGCAATATATTCCAATTTTTTTGTTTTATCTTTGCAATTTTCCTACCTTTAAACACATCTATTACATCATCTGAACCAATTTGTTCATCCGTTTTTTGTATAAGATACTTTATTACTTTTAATAACTTTATTGATTTCTTCCTTGCTATTAAGTAGTTTTGAATTGTCACATATTTCACATACAGGTAGTTTTTGTTCATTTGGCCAAGTTTGGTATTTTTATATTAGCTATTGATGACATTCATATTCTAAATTACAATAGTAAATGACTTCAAAATTTTTCTGGTGGCACGTTCAAGCTTATTGATTAATCTTTGCTCTTCAATATTGATATTTGCAATAATAGATACACTATTGACATTTCAATCAATAATTTAGTCATATATATATATATATTTATTTTTTTATTAAATGTACATTTATCTTTATTTTTTTTTAATAGATTAAAAATTATTTGTATTACTAATGTTTTCTGATGTTTTGCTATTATAGAATAATTTGTACAGATATCTTTTTTACTATAAAAAATAAAATGTTTTACTATATTTCTATCACATCCTATATGTCCTGCTTCCTGAATAAGATTAGCTATAAAGTGCAAAAAATGTGAATATTATAAAAATAAAAATAAAAAAGTTTATATGCATACTCATACTTATATTATTTGAATTTATTCCTATTCCAAATGCAGATATTGCAACTATTATTTGTGTAGAATCAGATTTCCAATTATTCATTACCTTTTTTTTCATTATCTCATATATTATCATGGAAATAATCAATTGATATATCAGTTAAATTTTCCTGTAACTTATTATAAAGATATTTGCAACTGAAATATATTGCACAATATATAATAATGTAGCCAAATAAATTGACATTTATGATACTTATAACTTCAGTAATATATTGATCTCATATTTCTTTTCTCTTTCACACATTAAAAATTATTTCTGATCGATGACTTATAGAACTGCAGATTAATGCAAAATTATTCTCTTCTATAGTCAAATTTATACAAATTTCATTTACTTCATATTATGTACATGTTGCTGTAAGTAACATAATTTATGCCAATTTCAATACTATTTTAATATTCCAAGTCATCACTAAGCTTCTTTGTAATATAAGATAAATTTTTATGTCACATTACTAATTGATCATTTTTTATGCTAATATATATATATATTATTATATTACCTAAATCCTAATATAGCAGAATACAATGCATTTCATCAATCACAAAATGAACCTTTTTTTATTCATAAAGTTATGTAATAAATCTACAGAATCCTTCATTTAATGCTAATTTTTTGGGTATAACAAACAGTATTTTTATCAATCCACATGCTATTTCTTCAAAAATCTTTTCTTGAATACTTGCTCCTTGTACTAAATTAGTATATAGAGTAGTACATATAATACCTGCATTTATGAGTTCTTGCTAAAAAATAAAATTAAAACCATAAGTATAGAAACATAATATACTAAATATACTATATAACTAAGTTTATTCTAATCTTTTGGTCATCTATAAACACTTTGAAAGGACTAAAAATAATAGTTAAGTCTTCAAAGCAAATAGCTGATAAGGCATAACATAAAGTCTTGCTTTCACTAATTTTTAAGGATACGAACGTATCCTTATCACTTAAATAAGATATAATTACTTTCACTTGCCCTTCTTAAAAATTTTCAAATCTAAAAATCTTTTTTGCAGCAAGTGCTATTAGTATCTCTATTTCGGGTAACTCTGGTTATTATCCTTTAGCATAGGTAAAACGATGCCAAATTAGGGTTCATTTAGGTCATTTTAGGATACCCTAGAATGATCTAAATGAGCCTCAATTTTTTTGTTTTTCTTCAGCAAGGTACCCGATTGATGACCAAATTTTGGCGTAATTCATGCACATCAAGGTTATCAATTACAATCGGATATATATATATATAATAATATCACTAGTAGAAATAGGACAATTCAACCTAAATTTGACCAGGTCAAATATTGGTCGAATGATAATCTAACCTGTGAAATTAAGGTCAATTTTTTTGATGCAGTTGGGTTACCAATTGTCACAAATTCAGAAAGAAAATTTGGCTATCATTCATACTTTATTAGATTTTTTTAAAAAAAAAGCAAATTTGACCTTTAAAAACCAATATTCAACCTTTAAAAACCATAAATTCGACCTTAAAAATCCAAGATTCAACCTTTAAAACTAAATATTCGATCTTAAAAAAACAATATATTTGACCTTAAAAACCAATAATTCGTTCTAGTTCGACCTATTTATCAATAATATTCATTCTATATAAAGCGTCTAATATAATATAATATAATGTCCTATAAAACTACTAAAAAAACCATATAATATATAATAATAATGTCCTATAAAACTACAAAACCCATATAATAATATCCGTTTAATAATATAAAACTAACTATATAATATAAAAATAATAAAAAGAGAAAAAAGATAAAGTTACAAAAGAAAGACGCATGCGACATTCGACTTAAAAACTTCTTTAATGGTATGATAAAGATCGGAATTAGTTATGAATCAGAATATACTACTTCCACATTGAAAATAGTGTCAATAGTTTCTTCTTCTGGATCATCTTTTTTTTCCCTTTTGACTCCTTTCTTTTCGTAATTTTTTTGCTAATATAATGTAAATAATCTTAGTTTGTGATAAAATTAATAAAAACCAATTCAATTTACTGATTGCGAGCTTTCGCTAATTTTGTCTAAATCTTCAGGCTGGATCAGATTCATCTCTGCTGAATTTAATAAATAATCTAAATTTGGATCTGTTAAACTCGCATCATCATATTGAGTCATTTTATCATTGTTATTGTTGACTCTGTATTCGAACATTTCGACGTCTGTTGCTTCGTTTCTGATTTTCTCAGTATCGTATGCCTATTTAGAAGTGTTCTCGAGTGATTTACTATACGTGAAGTAAGTATCATCATCATATATTCGCTTCCGCTGCTTTTTCGCGTGTTGAATTTCCTCAGCAGCGGGTCTAACACATCCCGAAGTAGGTACTTCAACTATTAAGAATAAAGATAAAATGAAGGCTAAATAAATACTAAAATAAATAAATAANAATCAATTGCTTTATTACCTTCTCTGAATGCCACCCATGGTCGTATACATGCAAAAATCGCTTGTTATTTGGCAATTTTTGTCGCGTTTCATCTTCTGAGTCTGATTGTTCGATAGAATGGAATCCATTCTGAATGAGAATCGATAGCAGTTTGTCTTTATCGAATTTCTGTAAATTATCATCATTTTGCTCGTAAAGCTTGATAGCTGTTTTGAGTCTCCTGTTTTTTTTCTGTCGAATGTATAAAGATTAATTGTTAAATAACTCAAAAAGAATTATATTAAAATAAAATACTACTCACTTCGGACAAGCGGGCATTTATATGCATACGTCGGTCATCTCTGTCTAATTGGCCTGATTGTCACTTTCTTATTCTATCTCTTTTATGCTTATATATCAATCGTAACCAATTAGACAATTGAGTGACCGACAGATTATAATGCCTACTTATCAATTTCTTTAATTTGGGAATCAATTTCTTGTAGATCTTATCTGACT
>QKYT01000102.1:39206-51765 GCA_003550305.1 Glomus cerebriforme | reverse complement strand
TATCTGTAAGATATCTGTAAGATAGATCAGTTTTTGACCAGTGGTTTTGACTCCAAATATTCCATTATACTCACACAACAAGGTGTTCTCCTCCTCTACTTGCCAAAGACTACCTTCTAAATTGTTTATTTTTCATTTTAATTTGGCTACCATTAATCGTTCTCTATATAATTCATTCTGAAGTTGGCCATTTTCAGTTATCAACTTATTGACTTCTGTTATAAATTTCACATTGAGGGATACGTATATATGTAATATAATATATTGTTGTATGATAAATTCAATTTACTTACCAGATACTGCTTCTTCTTCATGACCTGAAGTTTGATGACTCCTCAGTACGTTGATATTTGGATATCTTTTAATAATATTTGATGTTACAACAGATTGTTGGGATGGAGAGAAAGATACTGAGGGTGTGTTGTTTCGTATNTTAATTCGAGGTGATGATGATGAGGTTGTGGTGATTTTAGGACGAGGTAGTGTTAATGATGTTGTGGTGATTTTAGGTCAAGGTGGAGATGATGTGATTTTAGGTCGAGGTGGTGTTGATGAGGTTGTGGTGATTTTAGATCAAGGTGATGATGATGTTGTGGTGATTTTAGGACAAGGTGGTGATGATGTGATTTTAGGTTGAGGTGGTGTTGATAAGGTTGTGGTGAAAGGTGTTGATGATGTTGTGGTGATTTTAGGTTGAGATGGTGTTAATGAGGTTGTAGTGATTTTAGGTCAAGGTAATATTGATGAATTTCTTAGTGTAGAAGGTGTTGAAGGTGTTTGGCCTATCAAAGCTAAAATATCTGCCAGCATAAAGAGTCTAAAGGGTTCTGAAATTCGTGATGTATTGGGATTGAACATAGGTTGAGATGACATTGATGAAGACGTTGGAGAAGGCGGATTACTTCATGGTGTATTGGGATTGGACGAAGGCTAGGATGACATTGATGAGGATATTGATAAAGGCAGATTATTTCATGGTGTATTAGAATGGGATGATATTGATGAAAATAGATTATTTCATGGTGGTTGGGATGATGAAGATTTTCTGCGAGACATTTTTATTTTCAAAATTTATTTTCAAAATATTTATTTTTTTAAAAAAAAAAGAAAGAGAATATTTATTTGCATGAAACAAGAGAATTTGTCCTCCTTTTTATGTCTTTTTTTTTATGCTATTTATTATACTTTGTATCAAATTAGACTTTCAATCATTAATGATATTGACTATCAAATTCTCTTAAACTTTCGGATCAAATTAACTTTCAATCAATTAAACCAAAATCAAACCGATATGATATATTTCTATTTTTAAATATCAAAATCAAATAAAATATCAAATCAATATTAATAAAAAGATAAATATACATTAATATCAATTAAAATAATCAAAGTCAAATATTAGTAAATTAACATGCATTTTGCACCTTTATTTATAGTTCTATTAATAAAATTAAACTCAATTAAGTAGTTAGAAATCGGTAAAATAAATCAAAGTTAAATATTAAACCAACGCCGTTGATATTAATTACAGCCGATATCTTAAACAAATATAATACTCCAAGTTCTTCAATGTCTAATCCACTTTTACCAAAAGGTGACGAATAAATGGTCGATCTACACACAAAAGCTACACATGAACAAACATCTCCTTTAGAATCACATCCCAAACAATCAACACCTTTACCTGCTAACGAGACTCCAATGTCACAAGTGTTAGTAGAATCGCTTGATTTGATGATATAAATCGATACATAGCTTAATTCAACGATGTCAATTGATACACATTCTCCACATATACCTATAATGATATTTTAATATTATATTGGAAGTGAATAACATGTTGCGTTATTATTTTATAGCATGTAATTCAGCCATCATTTTTTGTATTTTTGTTTAAAAAAGGGTGATAATTTAACTATTAGTCTGCAAGGTCGAATATAAGTTTAATTTTAATAAAAATTAGTATGCAATTCAGCCATCATTCTGCAGGGTCGAATATGGGTTGAACTGTGCATCATTACTAATTTAGATGAATTTTTTTAAAATCAGCCGAATTTAGGCCGAATTTTATGAAGGTTGATTTTACAAATTATTACAAATCAGGTTGCTAATTTTGTCACTTAATAAAATAACTATAAATCGGTCAATCCAATTACTTATATTGTATTTAATTGGGTATGTGCCTTATTGATCACCAATTTTTGTTTAATCTGATATATATACTATATTAACTAATTATTTTAATAGTTATCAATCGAGTATATGCCCGATTGAACAGCATTCTACCTGTGTAGGCATGTATTTATCATTAACAATTCTTTCTCACAATCCACATTCACATAAAATGAACATACATCACACAACTTATATGCACTTTTCTTTGCAAATGCATGATATGTAACGCATTTTACTATCACATCAAAATCTCTTAAAATCTCACCAAATAATGGCCAAAATATGTCTTTACGAATTTGTTCAGATTCTTTACTTTTATAAAATACTAATTTCCTATAATAGATATTAAATAAATATTCTATAACATATAAGTAAAAGAAACACAATATCATATTTCTTTATTAAAATTAAAGCCAGTAAGTTCCTTTCTATCATTAGCAAACTTTCTTTTTTTACTTCATTTCATTGTTGAATAGTACTACAATTTTTAAGAACTATTTAAGATTTTTCCTCAATGAAGTTTAATCTATTATACATATCAGAATATGAGAAATCCTTATTGGTAACTGCTATATAAACTTTAAACATTATAATATCTAATCTATCGTTTTGATCAATGACTGCTAATACATAACAAGTATTATAAGAAACCCAATAGTCAATTCATTTATCCAAGTACTTGAGAATTTTTCTGTTAAAGATTTTGTTATGTGAGTGGTTATAAGTTCTTGGCCAAATGGTACATGAAAAATTGTGATAATAATACTTCAGAAATTTTCTATTTCAGCTTAGGTATAATTTTTTAGACTTGAATTTTGTAATTGCAATTCTGGATTATCCTTTATCTAACAAACGTCACTCCAACATATACTATGATCATCAAGCAAATGCCAAATTAAACCTTCTACTTATATATATTGCATTTCCTCTTCGGTTGGAACATCATCCTAACTAAGTTTTTTTCACAGTCCAGCATTAAATATACAAGAATTGAAGTATCATATAATATGTTGTTCAAAAGGATGCCAACATGAATATTGCTTTTTTACTGTTAGAATGTATAAAATACTTTAGTTAACATATACTTATTAAAAATGGTTTACAAAAATAGTTTACTTATACAAATTTTTTTGAATATTTTTACTAATATACTTCAAATCAGCAAATATATGATTTACTGCAGGTATGTATACCAAAGTTTGATTTGTTTCTAGGTCACCATCTACACATATATATAAGATAAAGTCACTTTCTTCTAATATGGGCATTATATTATTGAGTAATGCAAATAAAATTGCATGTTTCATTTGTCTTGATGTTCCATCAAAATTTTTTTTATAAACTAATTTTGAAGAATCATTCTCAGACTTGCGTATTACATGAGAATTTTCTACTGTATGAAATCCAATTACAAGTTGGTAATTATACCCTGGTAATTTGCAAATAAATTTTATTTGTTAAATAATTTTATCAAATACTAAAACAGTTTTTATATACCAGAAAGGTCACTCAAGTACAGAAACTTTCTGCTAGCTTGGTATGCATTGCGAAAATATGACCATAAATAATCAAATCCTATTTGTAGAACTTTTTCTTGACTAGTTGATTTCAAATCATCTAATATCTCATATAATATTACTTTATAACTACTAGATTTTGCACTATCAATAATAGGTTTAAACATACGAGCTCAATAATTATAACAGTTATTCCAATTGTTGCCAATATTGTTTGAAAAGAATTTTTATTTACTCCTCCTAGTAAGCGTAATCCTTGCAACTAAATGTGAGTACTTTACCCCTAAATCCTTATTTGAATATTGTGTTGATGTTTTGCAGAGAAGACATGTAATAACACAAGATATATTAAATTCTGATACTCTGGTATAAAATGTTCGATTTGATATGATAAGATCAAGGCAATTAGAACAAGGTAGTGAAAGAAGAATAGAAAGATATTGTGAAGTGCTCATAAAAATAACTGATCCTAATTTTTTTTCTTCTATTTTCTTTTCCACTGATTTTTAAATTTCTGCATTATTAAGTATAGTGATGTTAGTTTCAATAACATTTTCAGCTTCATTATTTATTGAAGTAATCTTTTTTTTTAATTTTTTGATTGTTTTATTTTAAGAATAAATTGCTTGTTTATATTCTAAATTTTTTAACATCAAAACTTATATATTTTTAGAAGATAACACTTTTCCATTAGACTCAATTTGTATTCCAAAACAAATGTTTTGGCTATTACTATTACCATCATTTTTATATAGAATAGTATTAATTTTCTCTTATCCTCATTTTAAACTACGGCAAAGTGTTTCCTCTTTTTCTTTGCATTACTTTATAAATTTTCTGATAAAATAATTAAAGATCCTTATTGAAAAATTGTTAGATATCATAAAGGAAACTTTTCATGAACAAGTTTTTAAAGTTTATTTATTATTTGAAGGTTATAAAGATCAAGAAGTGATCAAATAGTATTGTTTGATTCAAGACCATATTCTTTTAACATACAATAAAAAGTAAGTCACTTAATGTCTTAAGCTTGTTTATCTGTATATAATGCATCAGATCCAAACTCCTCCCATAAGAAAAGTAATTGATTATTTCTTTCTATAATTGATAATTTAAAATGATTTTTGCCAGCAGTAGTGAAAGCCACATATCTAAGTAATAATGGTATCAATGACCATTCCTCTTTTTGATTTTGAAAAATGATATAATCAGCATTATGATTCTGTTCTTCAATAGAGATATTTTTTGTATTAAAATTAAATGCTTTTGCTTTATTATGTAAATCCAGAATATGAAGATCAGCAGAATAGTCAATAACTGTCCAGTAACTATTTGACCATTGTATAGCATGTCGATTATTAGGATCTTAAGCAACAAGTCTTATATACTAGGCATAAGAAGCATTAAAAGGCATTATGTCTAGCATAAATATAATAAAATATAACATTAATTATTAATATGTTAGTTGTTGTAACACATTCCTAGGTTTTGCTTCACAGATGGTGATCCCTAATTTTGTCTCTTAAGGTGACATCATTAGTTAGTAAATAGAAAATTTAATAAAAAGAATAAAATGGTTCAAAAGACGTTGGGTATAGGGTCAGGTACGTTAATTGGGTAGAATTGGTTTGAGAGTGTTGGGAGCAAGATGTTTGTTTTTTCAGCAATAGGTATATCAAAGATCAAGATTCTTCAATAGGCTCAGCATGTAACCGCATAATAAGTTTGGGTAAGTAGTCATCTTGATTTACTGGATTGATGGGTGGCTGGGCCATGAGGAATTAACTTATTCTGGAATTAACTCCTACTGAGGCGGATGTTCAAGTAGGCCATGGGTGTCATACAGGGGGGTAGACAAGGTACTGGGTGATGGCCTTTAAACAAAACAGTATAAGCAGTCGACTCAATTCATCTGAAGTATCCGTTAGGGCAGTGTTGGGCAATTGGACAAATTGACGTTTTGGATATTTGTCCAAAACCCTATCCAAAACCTGTCCAAAACCAAAACCTTTTTTCAATAGATAGGTTTTGGACAGATCACATGATTTAAAGTTAATTCTGGCCAGAATTATAACTAATTTTGGCTAATATTATAAATTAGTAAATCATTTAATAACGAAAAGATTTATTAGAGGATCTTGNATAATATAATTAAAATAAAAATTTAAAAAGATAATAAAAAAAAAGACTAAGAAGGGGGTTAGCTTCGTCTTTTAAAACTTCAACACAAGCTTTGCAAACACATTGATGTTCTTTATCTCCTACATTAGTTTTTTTTAAGACTGTTATATATGTAAAGAGTATATGCCTAGGATAACCACCGCTATTATGTGACATGAATAATGTAGTGTAGACAAAAATAAAGTAATTGGAAACCTAGAATGTGAAGCGAAAAGAAAAAAAGATTATTTGATTGATCTATGATTTACCAAATATGGGTTTTGGACAGTTTTGGACAGTCCAAAACTCATAGAAATTTTGGACAATTTTGGACTGTTCAAAACTGTCCAATTGAAAAAAGCAATTGGACAAGTCCAAAACCCACCACTGCGTTAAGGCGACCTGGGACCGGTTTTAGTAGGGAAGTAGTAGAAGTAGAAGTAAGTTTAGTCTTTTTTTTGTATCTTTAGTTTTAGTATTAGATGGTTTTATTTTCTTTCTGAAGGTTGGTACTAGTAGCTGGCTTCTTTAATTCCTCTTATAAAAAATGTGAGTTTCATAACAAATCATACTAGTTTGAAGACCCAAGGATATTGAGGGGAGATTTAAGGGGACTGATTGAAAGGTTTTTTATTTGGTGCTAGCACTGGGGGTGTGAGGGAGAATCAGAGCATACTTATTATCTAAGGAGGTCTTGCTTTCAGTCCTTACTCTGAGGACTCATGCTATATAAGTGTGACGCGTTGGGATTTTTCTTTTGGACGGAGGTCTTATGTCTGAACTATTTAATTTTATTTGTTATTGTATTCCAGGTATTGCCCCGATTTATAGAATAAAGTTCATGTAACAGCGCGCCTTCAAAAAAAAAATTATTAATATGTTAGTAAATTTTTTTTTTTTAAAGACAAGCTGACTAAGCAAAAACTTTATTGATCAATTTGTAAAACCATTTTACGGGCCCATAAAAACTACAACAAAAATAGCTAGCTATGCAGAGATAAGACCACTAAAAGTAGAAAATCCCAACTTGTCACACTTATGCTATATAGGTCTTCAGAGTACGGTCAGGACATCCTGACTAACTTAGAAAGTATCAACTCTGGATCAACCCATATCCCAGTGCCAGAAACCAAATAAAATTCTTCAACCAGTTTTTCCGTATCTCCATGTCAAAAGAAGTGCCTTATACCTAGTTCATATGAATCTTCTTACAATCTCCTGGGTCTTCAAACTAGTACGAAACATTAATGAGGTTAAAGAGATTGGCTGCTAGTACCAATCTCTAGGACATAAGACACCCTACCAATACTCACTCAGGTCTTCAAACTAGCTAGATATATTATATAAGTTCTTATTAACCTATTTAAAAAAATTTATAGAAGCCGGCTACTAGTACTAACCTTCAGGAAGAAGAAACTTACCTAATAAACTAGAACTAAAGTAAAAAGAAAATCTAAAGTAAATCTCACTCTATTCCTCTACCTCACCTTCACCGATACCAAAGTCACCCTAACAGATACTCCAGATGAATCGAGTCGACTGCTTATACTGTTTTATCTGAAAGCTATCATCTAGTATCTATCCTTCTAACCTCCACTCTGGTAGTAGTTTTCCGTAATAGGTCAATTCCTCACGGCACTGCCAGACATTCTCCCAAGAATCGAGCTGACTGCTTACCAAAGAGTGAATTCATCTTTTGACCATGACCGTCCAGCTTGTTCCTATCGAAGAATCTTCATCCTTGATATACCTATTGCAAAAAATAACACCAAAGTGTCCTGACCAAATGTTTTCCAAAGCCTAATATAAGTGCACCTCGACATTGTATCTACTGTCTTCCGCACCTTTTATACTTTTTTTTGATTTTTCTAATAACTACTAATCATAACGTCACCTTAAGGGGAGGTCATCTAAAAAGGGGGCAAATCACGTGATATTTTTGTGATTGACCAGAAATATCACGTGATTTTGGTTAGAATACCAAATGATAATTGGCATAATAAAAAAAAATTAAAATGTTTTTAAATAATTAATTAAAATAAAAAAACCCACCCATATTTATTGTTTTTATTGTTTTTATTTGAATTTAAAATGTAATTTTTTTTTTTATATTTATACAATAAAAAATTCGTAATCATTTCTAATAAAATTCGTAAAGTTTTATCTACATAAAAAAACTTTGTAATAATTTTAAGAAGCCAAGTCCACACAATAATCAGAACCCAATATAACCTTGTACAATTATTAGTATCAAAATGCTAATAAATAATTCTAAGTTTTTTCGTTCGAATTATCATCAAAATGCGAAATAATCAGATTTACGGAGACTTCTAATATAGAAATAAAAGATTGCATCTTATCGGTATCACTCATCTCTTCAACACGCCAATACCTATCACGCATTCTTTCAGTTAATTTATCTACAGCAATTCTTCGATTCTCGGCATTTTTTTGCTGCTCTGTTTGAACATATTCTATAAATGATTCTTGACTTTCATACACTTCAAACCCGCTTTCTTCAAAAATTTTGCGAAACATTTGCTATACGTTAGCAGTCAACAATTTATTGCCATACATGTGTTCATGGAAAATATGCTTGCAGGACAATAAATATCAATGGCGAAACAAGCAGTGATAATCGAGAGAAGTAAGTCCTGGCACACTTTTTCAGTTTTCAAGTCTATTCATCATAGCACAGGCCTCTTTAATGATTAATTGTTGAAATGGAAATGGAAACTTTTGGATTTCTTCAAGAATATCATCGTCAACACCATACGCAGATATTCTCTTGATACAAAAATCAAAGGATGCACTTTCAGCTTCAGATCTGTTTTTGCAATCAATATTGACGACTTTGTGAATGGCACCTAAAATATAAAAGTTTTGGATTGGGCATCTGGGCAAAATAACCAAATAAAAATTATCATGTACTGATTAAACCATGTGACGAAGATGTTGTTTTCTTTAATTCACTATGAAAAGATTTTAGCGAATTCGTTGAAGTGATTTGTAAAAGCAGGGGAAATGTTGCCGAACTTATAAACCCCATTTCTCAGTATTTTTCGCATAATTCCTTTTAATGTAACTTTGTATAAAAGGAATGGGACAAGAATTAATAGCATCTTGAACAAGGCTTTCGCATCCAATCTTTGTTCTTTTGTGCATCGCCGCGATCATGATGTCTCAGGTTTTTTTTTCATGAATTTTTTGCATCCACATTCTCATAACATGGACAACGCAAAGAAGAACTTAGTACTCTTGTTTACCAGCGACCATGCCAGAAAATGTCTTTTTAATGCTCTTAACTTCGATATTACTATGATCTGAAAGTATGTAATGGGAGGACTAATGATAATACTTATTGCAGATTATTGTTAAAGCTTCCGCAACTGTATTTGCATCCTCACTGCTTACAAAAAAATGGGCGCCTACATTCCAACATCCGTAAGTATCATGAACGTAAAGAGTAAACAGATGCCAATCGTACCAGTTTGTCTTATGTGTTGAATCTATAAGTGTCAACCATCCATGATGTTCAAACTTCTTTAGTTACTTTGGATGTGCAAACACAATACCTCTGGTAGACTATTAGGAGACACGGTAATTTTTGACACGATATCCCTGCTCCATTAAATAAAAAATAGATTCTGAAATATCTAACTTTAAGTTCAAATTTCCAACAAGATGAGTTTCCGCAGACCTACGAACTTTATATTTGATGTTCGCTACTTCTTTGCGCTTCAGCTCGCACATGGGTTCACCAAGACCTAACTCTAACGTTGCATATTCTTTAACGACAGATGTGATTGTTAGAGGCGAATAATTTTTGGCTGCTTCTATTTCAACTAAACTTTTAATAGCTTTTAGCCGTTTTAACCTATCAATTTCTGATAAAGAATGTGTATGATTGGAGAAATTTTTATATTTCTCTACTTGAACTACATTTGAAGTAGCTATCCAAAAAACTTTAATTATATCAGAATATATGTCAGATGGCCGCATCCTGGTTATTCAGCATTTTTCATTTGGGACATTTTCTTTTTGTCGGGTACTTGACTCACAGTACTTTATAAAATGACAGGTGAAGGTTTTTCAAATATCACCATTTACATATTTATATGAGTCCCATTTCGTCCAAATATTTGAAATTAACGGCTACCACTTTTCGTTAAAAACCTTTATTGGAATTTCTAAAGTGCGGACTACATCAAAAAGAAGATCCTACTTTTTGTCTGGTGTGAGGTTTGACGCTGACATTATAATTAAAGGAGAAGAAGCTGGAGGCACAGGGGTAACAGTTGATTGTGAAGAAGGGATGGACTTGACTAGTGAAAAAATTTGTTTTTTTTTGAAAAATGAAGAAAAAAACAATAAATGCATGATGTTGTAATGCTAACACAAATTAAACCAATCATAGTTTGCTATTTTCTGATAAATCACGTGACACTCTGACTAATCCTGAAATCATATCACGTGATTTGCCCCGCTTTAGATGACCTTCTTAAGGGACAAAAATAGGAATCACCACAGTGAAATAAATAAAGGGATGTGTAACAACAAGGGAACCAATTATCAACAGATGATCAGCTATCAATCAATTTTTCAGGTGCCCCACATCTCCCACCAGAAATCCAAAAACAATAGTGAGTTTAGAAAAAATAAAACCCAAGAAAGTAAAAAAATTTCCCCCACTAAAGAATACAGATTTTTAACCAGTTCGGTATTTGTCTTCACGAGACCCAAAAAACTGATGTCCTTCCACCTTTCACCATCAAAAACAAATATTTTTTAATTAATAAAAAGGAATAAATCACCAAATTTATACACCAGATAAGCTTCTCCCTGCTGTGTCAAGCCCATATGACAACTTAGCGAAAAGCCACTTAACTTCCAAAGAAAAACTCTGTGCTAGGTCTGCTCCAGGGTCCACCCAGAGCAGCCATAAGTCCAACCCATCCATCTTGTGCACGTAAAGCATATCTTAGAATACCAAATGACTGCTTGAGTATCAACTTTAGAGAAAGATGTAGGTGACTGAAAATTATGTTGACCTGACATGCGGAGAAACTTAGTGTGCCAGATACTAAACAACAAATTTTCTAAATCTCTCTAATTAAGTCCAACATTATAGAGCAACTTTTCCTATGACTAAAAGACCACTTTCTTAGGACAAAATGACCAAAAAGCGCAACTTTTCTTTCCAAAACTTCATCAGAGAAATGGGCATAGGGATCAGCAGGGAGAGTTGCCTTTCAATATGTTAGTAAATTAAAAATATCTACTTATAAAATAAATGTAGTTCATGTATATATAACAAAAATAAAGTATTTTCTAGTATTTTAAATATATCTGCATCTTTTTATTAAATTAATTTCATTCATGCGAAAAAACTGGACTTATGTGAGAGCTACAATGTTACATTTTTATGATTTTAAGTATAAAATAATTAAATTACATAAACTTTTTTTACTATACTTAAAAACTAAAGGTTTTTATAAGTCAAACACAAAAAAAACTTTTAAGCTAAGCTTTATCTCCAAAAAGATAAGATTTAATTGAAAATCACATTACTTTTTAGATGACGATTTATTAATAAAAATGATCGACATATATTCTATTCTTAATCTAATATCTCCTAATCCTTATTAAGAAATTTTTTTGGAAATATATAATGATATATATCTCTTAATCATTATTTATCGTAATAAAAATATTAATAATTAACGTATTTAAATAAATATCGATAAATATCTGTGATAATATAACAATATTTATCTAAATCAAAATTAATCATGAAGTTAATTGACGATGCAGTTAAGGTTTCTGGGCGAAACTCATTTTGGATTTTGTGAAATGGCGAAACTCCAAATTGTGAAGTTGAAACTATTGACAAAACATTTCGCCATTAGTGAAACTTTAACAATTGCGAAATGGAGAAACTGTTGCAAAACTCTGTAGCCAATCAGATGTATATCAAGTGATCAATAAATCATCCTCGCTCTGCACATTTTGACAAAATCCAATACACCAGATCCCATTCCTACCATTTCTAAGGCTTTCCGTATTCATTATAAAATAAAAAAATAAGAAATGTTAATCGTCATACTAACGTTTCTTAAACTACCTTTGCCAAATTATAATTCACCTAAGAGTTCCTAAGCAAGGCCTTTCCGTTTACTACAAAATAAAGAAATAAGAAACATTAGTCATTATACTAACGTTTTTTAAACCTTTTTGCCAAAGTTTAACTCACCCAAGGGCTGTTTCGCATTCACTACAAAATAAAGAAAAGAAGGAACATTATCGTTATACTAACATCTCTTTCAAAGCTTTAAATCAAGACACTTGCATTCCTACAAAATAAAAAAAAAATGTTAGTCATCATACTAACATTTTTCAAAGCATTTCAGAACTTCTAACCTACCAGAAGTTTATAAGAAAAATGTAATCATCTTTAATATAAATTTTTTTCTGATAATTTTGTTAAGGAGGGATAATTAAAAATATTAGATAATTTTTTTTTAAAAAAAAAGATTATCTATCTAATCGAAATACAACAGAATTATTATGTCATATTACGTAAAAACTAATATTGCTGATCAGTATTGCTGCGAAAAAAAAATTAATAATTTTTTGTTTATTTATTTATAATGTATCTTTATATAATTAAAGATAATAAAATTGGTTTATACTATTTCTATACTATT
>QKYT01001019.1:844-15104 GCA_003550305.1 Glomus cerebriforme | reverse complement strand
AAAAAAAAAAAAATTCTCGAATAAAATTTACCACTTCAGAAAGTACCGTATCACCAAGTTCAAATTCATCATAAACTCCAATGATTTCTACGATGACTTTATCTATTAATTAATATAAAAAAAAAAATTTATAATAATTTTTTTTTTATAATTCAAACATACAGAATATTTATACTTTTTTTTTAAACTACCAACAGATTAAAAATTAAAAAAAATATTTGTTATTAATTTACCAGAACTTTTACATTCATTACACCACCAACTAACGTTCTGTACAGATCCTCGTTTCCATGGACCTGGACCTGGTGCTAAAAACAAAAAAACGTAGACAAAAAAAAATAGAATCAAAAAATGTATTAATTAATATATTATGAAGTTATATATTTTTGATTAATTATGTTGCTCTTACCTGGAACATGAATCGTAACAGTATCAGTTCTCTTTTCAATTAGAAATGAACCGGTTATAATAACTTTTGCGAATAAAACAAAAAGAATTGTTAAAATTTTGAACGATTTATTCATTTTTATTAATTTTTTTTAAAAAAATATAAAAATATATAAACAAAATATTTTTTTTTGTAAAAAAAATTTATAAATACCTTTTTTTCTTTATTTTTGAAATATTATATTATGAAATTTATCACGTTCTCATTTTTATCAATCTACGCAACCATAAAAATTTTTGGGCTTGGATTAAAATTATTATAATGTTAACGCGTAGCCTTAATACATTCGTAAGTCAGTCCACTTTTGAAATTTTTTTTTTTCTAAGCCAATATGATAACTGAGAAGTGGCTGGATTAAAAGAATGATTTTCAGCCACTGACAGGTACTTTTCTAGTAATTGATTTAAAGGCTTATAAATTAATATTTTAAAAAGCCACTTGCCACGTTTATCATTATTATTATTTTTTTTTTAATGGTTTCTTATCTATCAATCAGTCAATCAATATTAATCTTACACTAACAGTTTTTTATTTTTAAAAAATAAAAAATCGTACGATCAACTGCGTATGGGATTTATGTAATAAGCTTATCAATTTAACGTCATATTTTAATTAATAATGGTAAAGATAGAATTTCAAAATTACTAATCATAGCCTCATAGGGATATTAATTTAATGATAGCTTCATAAGTTACAATTATGGAAACAATTTTACGCCTACATGGTATTACAAAGTCAAATGATCTACGAATAGGAGAAATAGAAATAAAAAAGTAAACTTTTTAATTTTGTATGCAAAAAAAAAAAAATTTTTTTTTTTGTTCACTTTTTTTAAATAACCGTTTTTCTTTAATGGATATTATAAATGAGGTATGAAAGTATATATATATATTTTTAATATTTAATTAATAAAATCATTTTGTATAAATAATATTTATATCATATATTATTATAGAATGGTGATTGCGAACCAGTTAATGATCAACGGGTATACGAACTAATTGACCGAATCCGTAACTGCGATTCAAGATCGTCCTCCGATTACTTTTCGCTCAAAAGTTTATTAGAGGATCATTCCAATCTGTTATCAAATAATGTTCTCGAAACTGTATTAGAAGTATTATCTGATCCATCAATCTATACACTTCATGATGAAGAAACAACTATCATGTTGGAATTACATCTTCGTACTTTACTTGCAGCTGTATACGCTTTTTCTTGTTCGGAATCTTGTCTAAAACAAAATCCACGATATGATCTTTTTATTCGATTGATGGAATTTGCAAAATTTCAGATTTCGGGAGATGTTTTACGATCAAAAGATGTTGAAACAATTTCTACTAATGAAAAAATTTTTATGAGAAATTATAATATAGGTTTTTTACTTTGGATTCTTCGTGATATGATTCATGATATGTATGCTATGTTCAATCAAACATCGGATATAACAGTAGTCGACCTCGATATTGTTGAAGATGAAAGAATTACTTCCGATGTTAATACTCAATTATTAAAAGTATTCAACTTCAAGAATCCAGTATCATCATGGTATTCACAATGGAAAAAATTATTTATCATTTTACAAAATTTAATTAACTCAAAAAATTTGGACGAAAGAATTTTACTTGAACAGTTATGGTCATACGGTTTAGAAGAATTAAAACAACCAAAGGATGAATGGGATGATACGATTCAAAATATAAACGCTTTAATCTTACATGGAAATGATCCTACGATAGCACGTTCTTTATGGTTCGGTATACTTGATCTATCTCAAGAACTTGCAACAACAACTCAATCTCTTGCAAATTTAGTTTTTATATATTATTTAGCTTTACAATCGTTACAAAATGCACCTAATATCCATATTCGATCAAAAGCGATAGAAGTTTTAATTATTATATCAAAGAAGCATAAAATGCTTAACGCTCAATTTGTTATTGATTTTCAAGACATGTTGAAAGTGCTTAGAGAGGTTAGTTCAAATCATGCTGTAAAGTTTCAAAAATTATTTAATATCATCTCGAGACGTTGCCTTGTGGCTCAGAATATCATTTTTCATAAATCACAATTTAATGATCAAATTACTTCTGGCCTAGATCGAAATATAAAAGCAGATGACCAATCACAAAAACAAATTTACGATATATTATCATCCGAGTTAACGTGTCCAATTACTCAAGATATGAGTGAAAAATTTCAAAAATTACCATGTGGACATTTTCTTAGTGTTCAAGCAATCGAAACTTGGTCTGATGAATGTCGAAGTAAAGAAAAATTATTCTCATGTTGTTTATGTCGATCAGAGTTTCAATTTGAAGAAATTCAAGATGAACAAATATCTGCAATGCATCAAGGTTTATATCAACAACTTATTTTGGTCAAAGATATTTCTAATATTCAAAATAATATGAATATTCTTGGTAAATTGGCACCATTTTCTCTCATTAATTCTAATCAAGAAATACGAGGAAAGAAAAAAACTTTGGGAATGTTCAAAAAAGCTCATCCTGCATATTCAAAAGCAAAAACTGCAATAAAGGAAGAAAAATTTCCTATCGCAATATTTTGGTTAAATCGATTATTAGATAATTGGCCAGATAGTTATAGTATTCGTTGTGAACGCGCTTATGCTTTACAACAACTTGGTGATTTTCATCAATCAATTTGTGATTTAAATATTGCAGTTCATTTTAATCCTAAGAAAATACAAGCTTGGTGTCTTCTTGGTTCGGTATATCATCAAATGGAAAATAATAAACTTGCACTTCTTCACGTTACTAAAGCGTTGAATTTGGAACCGACCAATCAACAAGGTTTATTGACACGTGGATTAATATATACGAAAATGAACAGAACTAATGACGCATTAAAAGATTTTGATACTCTTTTGAATTTGGATTCTCATAAAATGATTTCCTCTCAATCAACTTCAAAAATATCTTCAATTCTTCAAATGTTACACCTTGAAAGAATTATTTTTAATAATACTATAAATAAGGATCCTATTGTTGAATGTTTAAGGAAACGAAGTATGATTTATTTTAAAAAGAATAAATTTCAATTAGTAAAACAAGATTTGGATCGACTTTTATATTGGGAACCAAAAGATCGTGATGCATTATTACTTCGTGGAAAGACTCATCAATTAATGAACGAATTTGATTTAGCAATAGAAGATTTTGATAAGGCATTAACAATGGATCCTAGAGATTCATGGGTCATTAATCGACGAGCGAGATGTTTATCAGAAATTGGTAGACGACGAGAAGCCATTAATGATTCTAATACCGCATTAAAATATAATCCTAGTAATGGTTATTTTTATACTTCTAGGAGTTATATTGTTACATCTTTTGGATATTTGGATCAAGCATTGGATTATGCTCATCTTGCTTCTATTATTGATAGATCAAATAAAGAAAATGTTTACCGTCGCGCGTGGGCATACTTTCATTTACAACAATATGGTGATGCAATACATGATCTTGAAATTCCAATATCTGATTTGGATGATGATGATCCGGAGAATGCATGGAAATGGTCTCTTGGTGGATTCATTTTACACTTTTTTAAAAAAGAACATGATGATGCTTTTACTTATTTTAATAAAGCTATCGAACTTGATCCGGATTTAGTGGATATTTATTGTTACAGAGGACAATTATATACATTTTGTGGTGAATATGATAAAGCACTTCAAGATTTAAATAATGCAATAGGAATATTATCACATGAAACTTATTTGTATCAGAATCTTGGTCATTTATATTATGAGATGGGTGAATATAATTTGGCTTTAGAGACTTTAAATAATGCAGAAAAATTATTATCAGGATATCATTCAAATTTTCCAAATCAAATTGCTAGATCTCGTATATTAACATATCGTGGAATGACTTATCATAAACTTGAAAAATATACGGAAGCATTGGATAATTTGAATCAAGCAATTGAGATTCAAGTTAATAATCATGATGTGGTACCAATCGTTGAACGTGGATTACTCTATTATTCTATGGGTGAAATGGATAAAGCTCTGATTGACCTAGAAGAGGGGTTGAAAATCACGCCAAAAAATGATTATATTTGTCAAAGCTTGCGTAATGCACGTTTATGTAAAGGGAAGATTTATCTTTCTCGTGAACAAAATATTGAAGCTACGGATGAAATAGAAGAATCGAAAATTCTAAATTCATCATTACAAAATCGATGGAATACTGATTTTACATTATCCAAAGAACGTAAAGATGAAATTAAACAAATTATAGAAGTTGGAAATGATTTATTGAGAGAGGCACGTGCTGGATTCGAGGATGGGAAAATCATTTTTGATCGACAAACTTTTAATAAAATATTATCTCAATGGGAAAAAGTTCTTGAAATTGAACCATTTAATCCACAATCTTATCCTGTAGTTTCAGCTCTTCGTTTAATGCGAAAATATCATCAAGATCTTATTAAACCTTCTCCAATTGATTGATCACTATTAGTTTATATATATTTAGTATTCATTATAGTTATATTTATTTAAAAAATTTTTAATACGCGTTTGTATTTATTTATTTATTTATTTATTTATTTTATTTTATTTTTCTAAAAATTTTATTTTATAAGTTCTTAACTCATTAAGATAAATTAAGAAAAATTATGATGTAAAATATATTTATAAAATCCAAGTTAAAGTTAATAATAATTATACCGAATCTTGTTCACGTGAAAAAATTCTTTTAATTTTATAATTGAGTGAATGCAAGCCACAAAATTACATCAAGATAAGACAGGCTAAAATACTACCCCCTTATGCTATATCAATGACTAACCCCAACTCTGTGCAATGCCAGGGTACCTCGCTATACTCTTTTAGGGAGTATAGCATTAGCCCACCCACATCTAGGTCTACAAAGCGGTTTTTTTTTTTTATTTTCATTTTTAGTTTAGAGCATGCAAAACAGAGTAACGAAATAAAAATGTTAAATTCCCTAAAAGAATAATAAAACTACAAGTGTCTAAATCACGTGAATAGACAAGTGAGGTTTACTCCCCACTCCCAGATCGAAGACTATTTTAATTCGCCCTACTATCACCTGTTTCTTTCAGTAATTCACAAGGGTGATGTCCGTAACTAATCCTGTGGAAGAATAATTCTCATTCTTTTTATTTTTCTTTTTTTTTTTTTTGAGGATTTCTTTTTATCTTTCTTCAAGGTATCTTTGGTTTTTTGGAAGATTTCTTATTGACAGACTTGTTTTTCCCAATAGGGTCAAAAAAAAATTCTTTTAATATGTAATATTTACAAAGTAATGATTTATCACGTGATTTATATTTAACATGATAAGATTTTAAACTTAAATATGAGCCCGTTAAAAAATTTTATTATGAGGCAATGGGATTTTTGTTCCATTAAAACTTAATATGAGCCCATTAATGGAATTTAAAATATAAAGCTACAAGTGCTACAAGTGTAATACTGTAATTGTGTAAATGAGTAATTACATAATTACATACCGTACATACTGTATACTAACAAAAATGACGAGACAATCAAAATGAATAAAACTAATAAACGCCAATAAACAATACGATTCATTAAATCCAAAGCGAGAAATAAAGATGCATGATTAAAAAAAATATATATATAGATATGTATATTTGTAAATATACGGAAATAATCAAGTAATTTCATATAGTAATTTTATTGTCTTCGCGATCATCAACATACAGATTATGGTATTAACTGTGTTCAAAGACCAATTAATAATCAAAAATTGTCCATTCATAATGAAATTGGATTGAATGATACAGTCCTTATGAAGGATACAGTAATCGTCAAATGTTACAATTTTTTTATTAACAAAAAAAAAAACAATTCAAAACGCGACTTTTTTTTAATAAGGTATTATAACACTAAACTTTGTTCTAAAAAAAACTCAAAATCAATTAACTATAAGAGGTTAAACCAATTTAAAAACACTCGTACCGCTGTTATTGTTTTTTTTTTTTCATTTATACAATAAATCATATTTACCTTTACGGAAAGATTTTCTCGGAGTTGTTGGAGTTGTTTGATTTGGGCTTAATTAGCTTAATTTGAACTTTGTTCAATTTGGTTATTTTTTTTTTTTATTAGTTTTTATAAAAATGGAAAAAAAAATATATTTATATATAGCTACCTGAAAGTTGAATAAAAGTCATTTTTCGCGAAAAAAAAAATTACATCTAAAAAAAAATAATCCTTTTTTTTTCTTAAAAAAAATAATCAACATGTCTTATGATAATAATACACCACAATATCCTCAACAAGGATATACTCCACAACAGACAGGATATGTTCAACAACCACAATATCAAGGAGGTATTCCACCTCAACAACAATCACAACAACCTTTATATTCGTCCACGACGCAAATGAATCCTCAACTCGTTGTTAATGACCGAGGGAATCCTACAAAGGAATGGAAATTTGGTTTATTGGATTGTTTTGAAGATTGTGGATTGTGTAATTATCTTTATGTTTTCTCTCTCGTCTCTCTCTCTTTTTTTTTTTTTAACGTAAAATTAAAAAAAAAATTTTCATTAATTTTTTTCAGGTCTCAAAACTAGTTGTTGTCCTTGTATAACATACGTAAGTTGACATTTTAAATTTGTAGAAATCTTTAAAATATATTTCTTAATTTATATACTTTTTTCGCTCCCATTTTTCTTTTCTTCGATAACATAACCGTAATATAGGGGGAAACTAAAGCAAAATTAAACCAAGATCCGGATGCATGTTTAGGACATACCCTCTTGTATACTTGCTTCCACTTTATGAGAATTGATTTTATTCTTGGTGGACTTAATCGTGGCGAAGTGAGAGCTAGACATGGAATTGACGTAAATATTTTATTTTATTTTTTTTTTTCTTCTTAAAAAAAAATTAATTTTTTTTTTTTAAAAAAAAAAAAAATTAATTTTCACTTTTTTTAGGGATCTGCTTGCGGAGATTGTTTAACTCATTTCTGTTGCAATTGTTGTGCTTTGATTCAAGAACATCGTGAAACTCATTCAAATTAAAAAAAAAAAACTTTTTTTTTTATTTCGTTATTATTATTAATTTACGACTTAAAAGATTATTAATATATTTTTTTTGGATTTATAAAATTTTTTTTTTTTTTTTTTTTTTTTTTTTTTTTTTTTTTTTTAAAAAAAAAAAAAAAATGTCGTATTTTTCGTTAAACTATATAAGTTCAATAAATAAGGATTTCATTCAATCAATAAAAAATTTTTTTTAAACAATGAACTTTTTAGTAGTGCATCGTAAACTTCCATAATAGTTCTAAAGCAAGGTCAATCATTTTAATACCGATTTTTATAAAGCCAAGATAGGACCAAGAAAGATGTACATATGGGGATCAGGCTGATCCAACCGAATTTTACTATTAGACCGTACGCATTTTTTCAGGTATTATGATAATGTCAGTCTCAGTCACTATTGGCATTATCACAAATTGTCTAAAAAAGGAAAGATTCACATGATTTTTTCCGTTTCAAAATATGCAAACTCAAAACCCTGACCCTTTTTATATGTATTTTTGGGTCCTAGCACGATTCAATTTCTGATTTTTATACTACTAAATATAAAATAGTTACCCCTTAAACCTTATTTAATTAGCTTTGGAGCATGTGACAGATATAACGTAATGATCTACATCTATTTTTCATTAGGCACCTATCTTTTACTGATTAAAGATATCCATTTGTAACGCCAAATAAATAAATAAAAAATTCAAAATCTTTAAAAAATTTTAAGAATTTTAGGATTTTAGGAACTCTTTTTTTCTACTTCCTCAGAATCATGGATATCATAAAAAAGGTATGTCGAATTGATTTAATTGTTATAATAAGATATTATAATATGAAACAGAGACCATTACCTAAAAAATTCGTGATGCATAATCTGGTATTAGATTAATGATAAAGATCAACAAGCATGTGAACTCATTAACCGAATCCGCAGCAACGATTCAAGACCTTTCGATTATTGTTCACTCAAAATTTTATTGGAGGATTATTCCAATCATTTGTCGATTAAGACTCTTAATACCGTACTAGAAGTGTTATCTGATCCATCAACTTATGCATCTCATGATGATGAATTAAAAATCATGTTGGAATTACATCTTCGTACTTTATTTTCAACAGTAAACGCTTTTTCTCAATCCGAATCTTATCTATCACGTAATTTATGTGAAAATCTTTTTTCTCAATTAATTGAATTTGCAAAATTTTATATTTTAGATTCTAATTCAAAAGAAAATTTTCATTCAAATAATTCTGAATCCTCTACTATCAATGAAAAAATCTTCACAAGAAATTACAATAATGATTTCTTACTTGGGATTCTTTGTAATGTAATTCATGATCTATCTGATGATAATCCAACATCAAAATCTGTCGTCGGTCAAACAAAAAGAGTTTCAGCAATCTCTACAACAAAAGCTCCTGTACCAATAAATGTTACTGAAGATGTAAACACTACAACCGATATAATTTCCCAATTGAAAGAAGTTTTTAGCTTCAAGCATTCAATGTCTTCATGGTACCCACAATGGAAAAAATTAATTATCATTCGAAATAAAATCAAATTTGAAAAACATGAGGCGACTGAAAGAAACTTAATTGAACAGTTATGGTCGTACGCGTCAATTGAATTAAAGAAATCTCAGGACGTGTTGTACAATACATCTCAAAATATAAATGATTTACTTAGAAATGATCCTATAGCTCATCCTTTTTGGTTTGGAATCCTTGACATTGCTCAAGAACTTGCAACAACAACTAATTCGACTACAAATCTGATTTTTATTTATTATTTGGCTTTACAATCATTACAAAATGCATCCAACATTTATATTCGATCAAAAGCGATGGAAGTTTTGATTATTACTTCAAAGCAACATCAAATTCTTAGTACTCAATTTGATTTTGATTTTCAAAATATGTCGAAAGTATTAAAAAATATTAATTCAGGCAATGCTGTAAAATTTCAAAAACTCTTTCATAACATTACACAACGTTGTCTTTTGGCTCAAAACATCTTTTATCCTAACAAGCAAATGATTTCTCATCAAAATATGAATGCAGATAGTCAATCACAGACGATCATTTATGATTTATTGGCTGAGGAGCTAACATGTCCAATTACTCAGGATATGAGTGAACAGTTTCAGAAATTGTCATGTGGTCACTTATTTAGTGTACAGGCAATCAAATCTTGGTTAGATGAATGTCGAAATAAACAAAAATTATTCTCATGTTGTTTATGCCGAAAAGAATATAAACATGAAGAAATTTATGATAGACAGATTTCTGCAATGCATCAAGGTCTTTATCAACAACTAGTTTCTGTTAAAAGTACCATCCAAAATGATAATGAATATCTTAAGAATATTCTTGGCGCATTGACTCCAATTTCTTTTACTGAGATTATGATCACGACTAATCAACCTAGGCGGAATAAAGATAAGGTTCAGGGAATAATAAAAAAGGCGCATCCTGCATACTTAAAAGCAAAAGCTGCAATAAAGGAGGAAAAATTTCCTGTTGCATTATTTTGGTTAAATCGACTTTTAGATAATTGGCCAGATAGTTATAGTATCCGTTGTGAACGTGCTTATGTTCTAAAACAACTTGGTGATTTTTATCAATCAATTTGTGATCTAAATATTGCAGTTCATATCAAGCCTAAGAAACCTCAAGCTTGGTGCCTTCTTGGATCAGTATATCAAAAATTGGGAAACAATCAACTTGCACTTTTTCATGTTAATCAAGCTATGAATTTGGAGCCGACTAATCAACAAAGCTTATTGACACGTGGAATAATATACGCGCAAATGAACAGAGTCAATGACGCATTACAAGATTTCAATGTTCTCTTACCTTTAGATTCTCAAAGAATAATCCCCTCTCACTCAGTTTCAAAGATCCTTCAAATGTTACACCTTAAAAAACCCATAACTAATCAAATTGCGAATAAGAATATTGTTATTGAATGTTTAAGAGAGCGAGGTGATCTTTATTTTAAAAGGGATAAATATGGATTAACAATGCAAGTTTTAGATCAACTTTTGCAATGGGAACCTAAAGATCGTGATGCTCTGTTGCTTCGTGGAAAAACTAATGAAGTTATGAATAAATTTGATTTAGCAGTAACAAATTTCACTGATACGTTATCATTATATCCTGAAGATCCATATTTATTTAATCGACGAGCGATATGTTATGCAGAAATGGGAAAACAACAGGAAGCAATCAAGGATTCTAATACTGCATTGAAATATAGACCCAGTAATGGTTATTTTTACGCTTGTAGAAGTTATATTGAGACACTTTTTGGAAATTTAAATCAAGCATTGGAATATGCTCACCTTGCCCTCATTATTGATATTACATATTATAAAAATATGTTTCGTCGTGTTTGGACCTTTTACCATCTACAACGATACAGTGAAGCCATAGACGATCTTAACCTCACAGCAGATATAGATGATGATAATACAGATAATGCATGGAGATTTGCTTTAAATGGATTTATTTTACATTTTTTTGAAAGTCGACATGATGAAGCATTTAGTTGTTTTGACAAAGCTATTGGGTTTGATCCAGAATTAGTGGATACATATTTCTATAGAGCACAATTGTATTCATTTCGTGGTGAATATGAAAAAGCACTCAAAGATCTTAATTACGCAATAGAGGAATTACCCAATGAAACCTATTTGTATCAAAATCTTGGTTATTTATATTATCGAATGAGTGAGTATGATTTGGCTTTAGAAGCTTTGAATGATGCTGAACGTTTATTACCAGGATGTCCTTCAAATTTTCAGAATAAAGTAGCCAAATCTCGTATATTAACATGTCGTGGAATGATTTATCATAAACTTAAAAAATATACAGAAGCATTAGATAATTTGAATAGAGCAATTGAGATTCAAGTTAATAATCATGATGTAATACCAATTGTTGAACGTGGATTACTCTATTATTCTATGAATGAAATGGATAAAGCTCTGACTGACCTGGAAGAGGGGTTGAAAATCACGCCAAAAAATGATTATATTTGTCAAAGCTTGCGTAATGCATATTTATGTAGAGGGGAGATTTATATTTCTCGTGGACAAAATATTGAAGCTACAGATGATATAATAAAAGCAATGACTATCAAATCAATATTACATGATCGATGGCACAGTTTTAATGCATTACCTAAAGAACGTCAAGATCAAGTGAGACAGATTTGGAATATTGGAATTGAACTTTTGGATGAAGCTCGTTCTGAATTTGAGGATGAGAAAATCATTTTTGATCAATACACCTTTGATAAAATATTGACTCATTGGGAAAAGGCAACTGAAATTGATCCATATGAACCAATATCTTCCTCTGTTGTTTCTGGTCTTCGTTTAATGCAAAGAAATCATCAAGATCTTATTAAATCTTCACAAATCATAGAAATTGAATAATTGAAACCTTTTTGTTGTTCATTATATTAATTATTTAATTCAAATTATCCTATTAATTTATTTTTTATTTATTATATATTATGTTTCATGATTTATATTTAATAAAAATGAAACTTGAAAGTTAACATCATATTTTCTCGTGAAGAAAGTTATTCAAATTAAAATTATCCAGAATTTGGGTGTGATTTTTTTTTGAAATATTTGATTCTTAACAAACTAATTTATTCACTGCAAAATCGCATTTATCATTAATATAACTCAAAAAAATAAATCTAGTAATTAATTACATAAATCACAAAATTTCACGGACGATTACATTTTCATTAAATAATACAAATCAAACCTTAGTATTTGTAGTGTATTTTAGTAATTACTATGATGAACTTATGATAAATTTGAAGAAAAAATTCGTTATGTGATGTGTTCATCATAAAAAGGTTTGTTATATCAGAGTTAAACTATATTTAATTTTATTATTTAGAGATGATTTTTATTTTTCAGATAATATCAATTAAATCGAATTATCATTTATAAATAAATACATTTGATAATATTATTAGAACGGCGTTTCTCGTGAAAAATCCGGTTATATTAACCGTATTAAACGCTTCACAGTTAATATTAACCTGCATAACAAGAGTCCTTTATTCATGGGGGAGCTGTTAGTAATAAGCTTCTGCATTACGTTTCTTGAATCCACAAAATTTGTTTAGTTCTTGACGTGGAAAAAGATAGTGTATATGTAATTATTATGTATGCATAAAAAAAAATATAATTAAAAAAAAATGTTGATTAAATATTAAAGGATAATTAATTATATCAAAAATGTCATTGCTAATATATTGTTTGCCTACATCTCGTTTAAATTCACTTACCTTCGCTCCTCATACAGATCCTGCAGCGTCTCGTTTGAATTTTGCTTCTGCATCTCGTTTATAAGTACCAACGGCATCCGCATCTCGTTTATAAACATCAAGGGCATCCGCATCTCGTTTATAACCAACGCCCGCATCTCGTTTATAAGCACCAAAGGCATCCGCATCTCGTTTATAACCAACGTCCGCATCTCGTTTATAAGTACCAAAGGCATCCGCATCTCGTTTATCTACAGTATACAGTATTATGTTTTTTAAAAAAATAAATTTGTTTAAATAATTAATTATTAAAATAAAAACTTTTCTTTATTGTAAAAAAAAAAAAAGAAACCGATTATTTACTTGCGGCGGAAATACTAATAAAGGCGAAAAAAAACAAAAATCAACAATAAAGATTTTAGTTGCATGATTTCAAGAAAAAAATTTTTTTTTATTTGATGTGTGAATATTTATTTTCGTAAATTTATTTAAAAAATTCTTCTCCTCTCTGATTCTTTTCTCATGGTGTTTATATAAGAAAAAAAATTACACATATATGTATATATATTATTTTTAAATAATTCTTTTGAATTAAATATATATTTTTTTATTTTATTCATAATTACGTATTTTAAGAGTGTCTTATTATTTATTAAATGATGACGAAGCAAATGAGGCTTTTTTTTACCACGTTATTTCTAAAAATTAAAATTGGAACGAGCAGTGCCATATGAATTTCTTAACGACCTAATAATAGTTATTTCAGCTTTATTAAAAAAAATCATATATTGAATTATTTTAAACATTACGTGTTTAAACTGGTAATCTATTTTTTTGTGGCTAAAAAAAACCGTAAAAGTATGGTCACAAAAAAAATAAGCATATCGCCTTTATAAGATTATTTAAAGGCTTTGACAGGAATTTTTTTCTCAAATTATACAATTATTAAGCCTCAAAAATTAATAAAACCATTTATAAAAGTCACATGAAATAACGAAATGCATGTCCAAATCAACAGGTAAGACGGAAAGTTGTAAAGTAGAGTTGACCAATTGAGTATAGTAGTAATCCAAAAATTGAACTTGAAATCAATCTTAGTATAGTGTTAAAATCGATGTTGAGTATAGTATATGGAAAGCAGTTGTTTATATAGGACTTGAAAATTGGATGATAATCATGATTTGCGGCACAGTCCGAATTGGCTGAAATTGGCACAAATTGCCAAAATTTTTTATTAGTAATCACAGAAAAAAAAAATCAGAAAAAAATTTTATACAACTTCCTCTTCCTCTTTTACCTTTGGGATTATTCTATTAGTTTTATTCCAATAAAATCATTAAATAGTAAATAAAATCCTAAAGTGAAAAGAACTCAAGACTTTCCTGTTAGATTATTTGGTAATTATTTGTAACAAATATAATTTTTAAAAATTTTTATATTGGATTTTACAT